>JACEEZ010018376.1:23976-59697 GCA_016584305.1 Chionoecetes opilio | reverse complement strand
CTACCTACCTCACTATAACCCCCTAAAAGTTACTAACCTAACCTCACTATAACCCCTAAAAGTTACTAGCCTAACCTTAAAAACCTTATAACCCCTAAAAGTGACTAACCTAACCCTACCATAACCCCCTAAAAGTTATTAACCTAACCTCACTATAACCCCTAAAAGTGACTAACCTAACCCTACCATAACCCCCTAAAAGTGACTAACCTAACCTCACTATAACCCCCTAAAAGTTAACGTGTTTGCCGGCGCATAAGACGCACCTCCGCATAAGACGCACCCCTATTTTACAAAGAGGTTTTGTGAAGAAAAAAAATATTGGTGTTTTTGAGGGGAAAAAAATGTTCTCGTTAAATTATTAAGTTATTAAAAAAAAAGGATCTGTAGGGGAAAGCAAATGATTATGAGCATGTACCTAAATACAATATTCACAGTGCAGGGAATGTGAATAAAAAATTATACTAATTAAAATGTAAAGAGAATGACAGGGTAACCAAAATCGTCATAAATCATAATATATTGCAGGATGCCCCCACGAATTGATATTATAATATTTTGCTACCTATGACATATAGCTTAGATTTAATGTTGTAGGTATGCCTTTGTTGCTTTTCTGCTATGTGTTTAGACTTTGTGGAAAATTTGCAATATAGATATTGGTATTATTTTGGTAGTAAGCTTTCAAAAGTCCTAGGACTCTTACCGACACCATCGTGTAGCGTTCTTCAGTATGAGTATTTTGAGCCCCATTTCCCATGGCACAATTGAATAATAATGGCATTACACGTAGAATCGAAAATCTACCGTTACTTCAGCCAGAAAGTTAAGTTAGGTTAAATCAGATTAGGTTAGGTTAGAGGTGAGGTTTGGTTTATTAACAGATGATATAGAGAAATAACGAAAATTACCAATAATATGGCAGTGTGAAGCGTAGCAATGTTTGCGGGGCGGACCTGGGCCCGGATCCTCACTTACAATTAATATTTACTCTTAAGTGTTACTCTTAAGTGTAAAAGTTGGTATTACGGAAATGCATATGCTATCCTCATCCACTTTGAGTGTAGGTATTAGCAGATCCCTGGCTACTTTGAGTGTAAACCCGTTGCTATGGACGCTTGTTTACAAAACCAAACTACCGAAATGAAAAGAAAATATATTTCTAAGAAAAATTAAGAAATGTATCATTTGAAGATTAAATCATTACTAGATAAACAGTATAAAGCCATAAATAATGTTTAACACGGAAGAAAATGTTCAAGAATTGTATAAATCGACGATTATAAAGGTGTTGCCGTGGGAGTGTTTTCACTTTTTCAGTCAATCCACGACGGCCTTTCATGTAAAAGCGTTGTCATTAGCAAGGTTGTGAGGGGTGTTGTGACGCTGTCATTGTGTGTATTAAATGTTTTGTATGTAGCGGAGAGACATTGTAACTTCAGTACGTGCCCGGTCAGCTGGGTAATACTCTCGCCCACAGTATTAGACTGTGCTCTCGTCTACCAAAATTCTCGTCCCGACACAGGGTCGACGAGATCTCGAGTACCATAAAGTCAATGCAGACCGTATAGTTTCCCTATCTGAATGGCTTCCTCTGCTTTCTTGTAATGGAACTAACATTTTATTCCATCTGACAGCGTTGGAAACAAGACTGTGGATGTGACTTTGACCACAGCTTCATTTGCCTGAGATTGTAATAAAAACCTTTCCCTTCTTCTAGATTATCTTTCCCCTTAAAACTGGTCTTGTAGGGTCTATGTAGCTACATATTCAGTTTTCTGCAGCGCCTATATGGTACCTAATTGAACTTTAGCGTTCGTATTTTGTTATATAGATTTTATTTCGCTTTCGATAAGTTCGGGAAGAGGCGATGGGAGTTCCTAAGCGGCGGCCATTGGAATATTTCCTACTATTAACTTTGGATTTAAGGATTTAGAAGTCCTCGCCAGCACTATTAAGTTGATACCAAACTTAACAGTAAAGATTAATTTTAAAGAGTGAGTGAGGATAACAGAAAAGTGTGAAGTTTAAGCGTAAAGTCGGGAGTAATACCAAAGTTTAGTATTAATTGTAAGTGGGGATACGGGCCCGGGGCTAAAAGCCACAAAACACTTAAAGACCTTTTTTTTGGTCGTCAGTCCAACGACGGAACCCACAGCGCGGGAAAAGTCGTCGGTTTCGTCGTTAACGTGCACACTGGCCAACGACTGCTCAAGACCGGTATTAGCAGAGGTGGGAAAGTCTCCAGACATGCTCATTATTGCTTGGTATGCTATGAAATATCTTTTTATAGGTGAATGTAGACATATGATTGCATTTGGATGGATATTATTCATATATATGAGTAAAGAGATAAATACAACAAGGGACTCATCCACGTTTTGGCAGCGCGGCCTTCGGCAGCAGCAGCAGCAGCATGATAAGCCCGTGAGGTGGATATCAACACCAACTTCACCAAGGGAGATATATGTCTTTGGGAAAAATTTATTAGGGGAGCGAGAACCCTTGAGGAAGCCTATGATCCCTGGTGCTATCACAGGCGTGGGAGCTGACTGTCTTCTTCAGGAAGGCACAGGGAGGCGGAAAAACTGCGGGTTTTTACTCAAAAGTTTTGAGTGGCGGCGCCGCTGGAGCCGCCAGCTCCTCCGCCACTGTAGGTTTTGGGCAGGATTAAGTCTTATTACTCGTTTATTATACCTTAGTGATTATGGTGAGATGTTATATATACTTGTCATTATCTAATCAATGTAGCACCGTGTGTCACCTTAAATAAGGTGATTTAAAGATGTTATGAAAGAGGTGACTGATGGCGGGGCAGAGTAACGGAGAGGCCTTGCCGCGGGGCCTCTCCATAACACAAAATATTCACTATTTCAACCCACATACGCACCTTCTACCACCAAAACACTAGCAACACAGGCCCTTACTTATACATCTTACTATCTGATACATTAAAACTCCTTAAAACGCAAGCATTCCGAATAAAACGAGAATTAGTTTGAGATGACGGGGGAAAGAAGGCGGGGAGAGGCAGTCTGGCATGCCCCTTCTTTTCCCGGAAATATGTCTCGCTGATTGTGATTGGTCGAGAAGTTTTTAAAAAAAAAGTTTGTCATTGGCTGGTGGCTGATGACGCGCTTGATGACGTCATTTCTCGCCTTAGCCAGTCCCGCGCCTTCCGAGCGGTTTAACGACCGAAAAGGGAGGCTTTGTACTTTCGTCGTTAGGAAAAGAAAGTTCAGAGAGATGGTCTTTGCTGGCGCAACTGACCTTTGTGTTGCTGGGTTTCCGCCGCCCTGGGCGGGTTTAGTGTTGGCCAAATGACGAAAATTTTCACGCAGATGACGAAAATTAGTGAAATTTTCAATAGAGAGAACTGCAACTCTCGAAATGCCAGTGGTCGCTGGCAGTTTTTAACTCACAATTTGGTGAAAGTTGTACACCTTGAAATAAATATGGCTTATTCCACTGCACTTAAACACAAAAGTATAATTTTTAAGAAAAACGATTTTCTTCTATAGGTATATTGTTATAGAAAGCCTGAGTCTGTAAAACTGTATTTGAACCAGAATAACCAAGTAGGTTGTAGTTGAGGAGGTGAGGTAAATTTTACTCTATGATATTATATAGTCATAACGTAATGTTTTAGAGTTTATCTATAGCCTAGGCAGTCATATTTGTCCTATTATTATTGTGTATCAATCAGATGAAAGCCTGGAAATGCAATGAGTCGACGCGTGAAGTGGCATGTTTTTGATTCAATCCTCCCCGCCACAATATACCCGCCACCACTCCCCGCCCGGCGTGTTTGCCTCCACAATTATAACCGACATTGTCGCAGGCAACAAGCCGATTTCGGCATTCTTTATCTTCGTTTTTCAAAAGGCATTGCTTATTGTATTTTGACAAGCGTTTGCCAACGCAGCAGTAACTGTCTTAGAAAACGTGTGAACATCACCCAAATTTTTTACATGCCAAAAGTCATATACATGTCCAAAATATATAAGCTTTGCTACTCGAGGCTAGTAATTTGCATTAAGTTGGCTATTATAGAAACGTTTTCCTCGTAATGCATGTCATCTCATATATTAGTATAACCAACAGAAGAACTATATTTTTTGGTATTCAGATGCGGTGCATCAATGTTTGATATCGCGAAATTAATTACTGAAAAATATTAGTGCGCGGAGCCGAAAACACAGTAGACCAACCTTGAGTTCAAAACTTGCCAGCGACCACTGCATTTTCTCGAGTTTCAGATCATTGGACATTGCTTCCTGGTGAAAAAAAAGAATTTGGAACCAGAAAATATATGGTGAAATCTGGTGAAATTGTAATGACCCTCATTATTGAATATTACAAATCTCAAATGCAACTACGTTAGAGAGCGCACATACAGGACTAGCATTAATATGCATGAAGGTACTATCAGTGGGGTGTACCCAGAAATTTTGAAAAGTGAGGGGCCAAACAAAACAAGAATCGTTTTACAAAAGTCGTTTTTTTCACGGAATTAAGGCGAAAAAATGAAATATTTCTGTGGTGTCTTGCACGTGACGTCACGTCCCTTGTTGTGGGTGCGACAGGCGCGGGAAAGGGCGAGCTGGAGGACCAACAAACTCCACTTGCCGCCCGTGTTTGCCAGCTTATGGTAATTTTTCCCCCTACCAAATAATGTTTTCAGTATAAAAGATATACTGTTGTCTTCGGAAATGTTTGTTCTATAATATTATCAAATAAAAAACCGTAAAACACACTAAAGAAAGGCCATTATGAGACTCTCAAGAAATATGCATGAACTTAATATTCAACAACTCCAGCTCCCATTTAATATTTTGCTCGAAAACTTTTTACATGGACAATGTCCATAGAAGCGGAATTTCATTAGCTTTCCATTTATATATTTCGTTTTCTGATAAATGAATTAAAAACATGCAAAAATTTAGCGTTAAACTATATAAATAACATCATGAAATCGGGTAATTTTTCCCGATTGATGAGGTTATTTATTTAGTTAACGCTAATTTATACATGCTGCTAATTCATTTATCAGAAAACGAAAAATATCAATGGAAAGCTAATAAAATTCCGCTTCTATTGATATTGTCAATGTAAAAAGTTTTCGCGCAAAATATTAAAAGGGAGCTGGAGTTGGTGAATATCAAGTTCATGCATATTTCTTGAGAGTCTCATAATGGCCTTTCTTTAGTGTGTTTTACGTTTTTTATTTGATAATTTTTATAGAACAAACATTTCCGAAGACATAGTATATCTTTTATACTGATAACATATTTTGGTAGGGGGAAATTACCATAAGCTGGCAAACACGGGCGGCAAGTGGAGTTTGTTGGTCCTCCACTCGCTCCCGACGGGCGGCATTTGGCTTGAAGACGGCGGCATTTGGCTTGAAGACGCAAGGTCGTGAAGTCAGTGCAAGACACCTATTAGGTTTTTTTGAATGAACATTCAACATACTTATGCAAAGAAAAATGAGTCTGGAACGAATACTTAATATAAAAAGTTATGTACTGGCCAAAAATAACAAAAAAATTCGTATTTTTTTTTTTTTTCGTTTGATGAATAATTTATTTATTATTATTTATTCTTTGAAAAAGGGGGGGCATGGCCGCATGCCCCCCCCCCCCTCCCCCCTTTCGGTACGCCACTGGTAGCTATCATGTCTCTCGTGGGCCTGTCTCTAACGTAGCTGTGTAAAGTATTTTCACATAGTAACATGTTTTGAAACCAAATACAGAAACTAAATGTCAATAAAGTGCATGATAGAATATTGTGCGCATTCGATTACATCTGATAATGAAGGAAATTTGTTGCACTAAATGTTATATATAATATATATATTTTATAATATATATATATATATATTTTATATATATTATATATATAATATATTATATATATATAATATATATAATATATAATCGAAATTACAGGGGTGCCGATTATTTAGGGTAAAATATAAGAATTTAGGGTAAAATAGACTTGACTAGGGTAAGTTCAGCGGAGCTCATGGAAGGCCTGTCTATAGGCCTAATCCCTGGTTGTAAGTGTGGGGGACGAGCGAAGCGAGCCGATCTGCAGCATGGGGTTCGGAGGGGGGACATTTTCGAAATATAAGCAATTCTAGCCTCTAGGAGCATTTTGAAGCAATATTAAAAGCTATATTTAAGTAACTAATTTGATTTGGCACCCCCCTTTTAATCAAGAAAATTTTCGAAATATGAGCAATTCTAAGAGCATATAAGGCCTCTTCCATTTGCGACATTTCAGGAACCAGTTCACGGAAACCAAGAATTCAGGCGTTCCATTTGCGCACGAAAACCTGGGTCCGAGGCGACGCGCGTAGTGACTCGGCAAAACCCTTGAACTTTCTCTACCCACATTGGGAGGTCGGTAGCCTGGGTAGAGTTTTCAGTTCATAACAAACAATGGCCGCCTTGGGCCCTATTTCTCTTATTGTGAAGGGTTTTCTGCATGCACGAGTCAGAGAGGATGTCAGACAGGCCTACAAGGGGCACTGGTGGAGGAAAGCGGTCCCGCGATCTTAAACTTGATATGATCCCTTCACATCACAGCTGAGTTACCACTTTTAATGTTTCTCTCTCTCTCTCTCTCTCTCTCTCTCTCTCTCTCTCTCTCTCTCTGTAACAGGTCTTTAGTCTGGATTAAGTCTAGGAATAAGCTTAGAAGGAAGATGGATAGCCGAGAGAGAGAGAGAAAAAATATAATGCTTAGGTAGAGAGTCAGAAAGTCACGCAGGAACTCGTAAATCTTCCCCCAACTCAAAACATAAGATTGGGGTTCAGATAAGGAAATATATACTCAGCAACTTTGAGCTCTTACCTGATTGGGTAAGGTCAGAACAAAAGCAGAACGAACCCCCTTACCATTGGTAGAATTAAGACGTGACGTTTATGTGACGTCACGCTCATAGGTCTTCAAAGAATCATTCTCACTTTTTGGAGGCAGACAAGATTTGGCACTAGACCTGAATACACGTGCCTGGTGTGGGGACCAACGAGACGAGTGGAAGCGAGAGTGTGTGAAAGACTGTGTTATTATTAAACGTTGTTAATAAAATCAAGAAAAAGGAAGAGACCTGTTCATTCCCCGCCTTCGACAAGAAGCAAGCACTCTCCCTACAGTGATACCTAGTCCCACATTATCTCTCTCTCTCTCTCTCTCTCTCTCTCTCTTGCCTCGCCAGCTGAGTTTGTTTATAAACAAAAAAACGGGGTTTTTGCGTTCCATTTGTGACACGCGAACCCAGAACTGAACCCAACCCTGAACTGAAAGAACTGGTTCCTGGAACTTGGGCAAAAATGGAAGAGGCCTTTTAAAGCCATATTCAAAGCTATATTTTGGTAAAGCTATATTTGTTTGGCGAGGAAGATTTGGCGCACCCCTTCAAGTGGCGCCCAGGGCACGTGCCCTGCCTCAGCTGCCTGCCACACCCTAGATTCGCCACTAAAACTTGATGAAAACAGACGAATTAAGATGAAAAAAGGAACATGAAAAGAGCATACAGCTGTGATCGCAGCTTCGATCCTGCTCCTTGATCAGAGGCGAATTTTGGTGAGAGAAGCCGTAAGAAGCCGGCTTCTTACGGCTTCTTGCGGCTTCTCTCTCGTTTTCGTGCCTCGCCAGAACGGCTGACAGTGGTGTTCGAGGCTCGCCCGCTCGGCGCTCACAGCTGATAACTGTAAACAAAACAACCACACTGACGAAAGTGTACCGTCGAATGAAAGCCATTAATAAGTTACGATAACTGACTGACGATATTGTGAATGGATCACAACACATATCCTTAACATTAATGGTTTTTTTGCTCCATAAACCAAGGACTATTAATAGGGCAAGGTAAAGAGGCGGGCACCTACGGACATCATATGGGGCTGGCTGCGGTCGAGTTCCACATTAGTGACTTATTTTTTTACTAACTGCTGCACCTGATGGCAAGGGTCAGGTATAATGAGGGATTTCATTAACTGGCCATCATCTGCCCGCCAGTGCCCGGGATTTTCCGCTTTGGTGGTTGGGCTGATTTATATTTTGCTTGGAAGATAGGGGGGCTGTTTTTCATTCTTGGCTAATTTTTGGCATTAAATTAATCTCTCTCTCTCTCTCTCAGCTTAATGAATTGCTGTATGGGTATATGGGACTCAACAAATACTTTCTCAACTTTACTTTTTAGCGTTTTAAAACTGCAAAATATTGCAGCTAAACTAGCTATTGGAGGAGCTAGAAAGAAGGATCACGTTACTCCTATCATAAAAGAGTTAAAGTGGTTAACAATTAAAGACCGATACATTTATGAAAAATGTTTCGCTGTTTATAAGGCTGTCAATGGGTTGTATCCGGAGTGGTATCTAGTTTTCCATTGTCAGGGAAAATACAGCCAGTACAACAAGGCAGCTAAAAGACCTTTATGTGCCAAGAGCCAGAACAGACTGGTGCCAGACCCATCACTGTACAAAGGCCTTAACTATGGAACAATTTGCCTTATTGCATCATTAATTATGGAAGTCTACACTTTTAAGTCTTGACTAATAAATTTACTTTTAATTGACCCTAAGTGAACTATAATTTGTTTCCCCATATCAAATAGCAGTTGCATATGTTAGTAGTATTTTAAAGATATTTGAAGTGACTTTTAGTTCTTATTGTTTAATGTTATAAATAATTTCCTTTTAATGTTTCGTTTGACTTTCTTTTTATGTATTTTTTTTTATTTGCGTGACTTTCAGAAGAAGTTTAATTTTTAGTATATATTGCATAGAACATCTGTGATGTAAGTTTGATAGTAAAACCATGTTTCATGGAAATAAGATATTTATTTATTTATTTACTCCCCCTCTCACTCCTTCTCTCAGAGTCTTCTCCTTCATCTTCGGTCGGATAACACTTCATGCAACCGGCACATACATACCTGAAACATAGACTGTGTTACTATTGCAGATTAAACCCTTGCCATGAAAGGAAATAGAGACAGACAGCATTATGAGTGTTTGTTCATACATGACAATAGTCATGTTCATAGTTTCATCCTAAATTTTACCGATATTTGCCACCTTTATAGATAAACAGGGTAAATATACAAGGAAATATAAATAATATAAAAAGTATGTTGTTGATGTGTACCTTTATAGAAGTTTTATAAGGACAAGTAAAAATTAATAACAGAAGCAAATAATCCAACTATACACTAAAATAAAAAATGTATTTAAACCTCAGATTTTAATGCACAAAGGGCCAGTGTAATACTGATTGGTCAGATAATTGCAACCAAAGTAGCCAGTAAATACGATTAACATTCATATTCAACAAATACAATTTCTCATAACTAGTTTCATAATTTTGTATTTCCTATATGCAGAAACACTCTTGACCCATAACCTAATCCTACTTAATGTCACCAAACCGAACGTATTAGGTATATACACTGATGCTCCTGTAGTACTTTTTCAAAGTTTAGTGTATACACACAACCCTCGCTTTTACGGACCTTTATATAACAAATATCAGCTTCAACACTTTTTCTGCCAGTCCGGTATATGCGTGCTTTTACCGAATAAGTTCAGTATATGCGTTGTACGGTTCTGATTGTTTTTAATTGCCCTGTATTCGTGTAGTATTTGTGATGGCTGCATGTATGTAAGTATACGAACTTTCGTCAGATGTAACGGACAAAGTTCACAATACACGGAATTAGTCGGAAATAGGGAACTTTCACCTCATATTTGCTATATGCAAACAGTTCGGATCACTCGGATAATTATAACCTCGCATCCTTCCCCCAATTTGTTCGTCAAAGCGAGAGTACATCATTTACACCATTAATTATATGTCAACATAAACATCAGGTACACCAAAAAATAGCCATTAATCCTTCTTTCATAAACATACTAATTTAACCAAAATATACAGAAATACACCATATATATATATATATATATATATATATATATATATATATATATATATATATATATATATATATATATATATATGGTAAATCTTAAGAACAAGGGCTCCACCCCCTATCTTCTTCTTCTTATAGCCAACAAGCTTGGGGACATGGTGGAAACCGGGGTTTTTGGGTGGGGGAGCACACACATAAGGGAAATATGGCCCCCACAAAAAAATCCATAAACTAGGGAAATTTCCCTAGTTCATAGACTTTATCGGGGCCATATTTCCCTTATATGTGTGCTCCCCCACCCAAAAACCCCGGTTTCCACCATGTCCCCAAGCTTGTTGTCTATAAGAAGAAGAAGAAGAAGAAGATAGGAGGTTGAGCCTTTATTCTAAAGAGGACAAAACTCTACAGACCTAACCTAGCACCCCCCCTCGAGCCCATCGGGCTGTGCACTAACCTAACCTAACCTGACCTGACCTAACCTAACCCTACTGGACTTAGTTTTTCTCAAGAACCTGAAATTTAATATCGGCCATGTAGGCAAAGTAAGGATCGGCACTCATTAAAATCTAAACAGATGTGTTAAGGACAGTAAGTATAACACATAGAGCCAACATTTGGGTCAGCTTACCGTGGAGCCCTTGTTCTTAAGATTTTCCCTCAACGCAATGCTAGTCATTTCCACAATACCTATCAGCACCTCTACCTACACATTAATATTGTTCATGTCCGTCAACAGTAATGTAATGCATACTTAAGATATCTTGCAATGTTTTGTGGTGGAATTCGGATGATGGTGAAGGTTTATGGTACTCTCGTCTCCGTCGGCGAGAGTTCCAACATTTTCACGTTCTCAACAAGTGTGAGAGATCTCTAAGAACCAAAATTGGAGCATAATGAATCAGCGAAAACGTTTCCGGTCTGGTTTTGATTGCATAATTAGTAAAATTAGAAAAACAACGTCTGGTGTTATGGTTAAAAAGACTAGAGAAAGTTATTTCACCAGACGATCGACGTTCTCCTATCACCATGTCATTCCATTTTAGCTCTATTAGTGTGGTCCGAAAGTTAAGCCCGTGCTACTAAATGTACAAATCGGGCTAATTTGTGCCATATTATCAGCGAAATTCAGCAAAAACTACTACGTCGCAGCTAGGCGCTATCGTCAGCCTGATAAGACATGATCATTCTTTCACCAGTTTTAAAGTTGTCCTGTCGTGTCATTAACCTTGTATATTCTTGTTCGTGGTCTTAAGGTAAGTGCATGCTTCTGAATGTACATCTATGTGTTTACTTGTGTCCTGTTATCTGTAATTACAGTATTTCTACGACGATACTCACTGTGTCAGAATCTCTGCCCTCCCCGCCATATTTGTTGTTATCTCTGACGTCACGGCAACAAGCGGGAAGAAGCCGTGGTAAGCGAGCCCTGGCTCTCGCTTCTTATGGCTTCTTACGGCTTGACCAGCTGGGCCAATCCGTAAGAAGCCGGCTTCTTAAAAGTGCCCCGCCATAACAGAAAACGCAAGCTGCAAGAAGCCGGCTTCTTACGGCTTCTTCACCAAAATTCGCCTCATGATGGGTGCAGACCGACAGACTGATCTCACGGAAGTCACAATCTTTTACAAGTCACAATTCATTTACATGTGTCACCCTATCACATCACCCTGTGTCATGTACATACATGTATATTAGCTTACATGGTGGAGAATGCAACTTCGACTAGCGAATAGGAAATATATGGAATGAAAGTGAGGTTCACGCACAAGAAAATATAGTCTACATGAGAAATCAGACGAAGGCAGGCTGAAAACTAGGAACACAAATACGACTAATTAGAAATTACCGAGCGCCTGGCGAACGCTTTCGCCAGCACTGGCGAAAGATTTTAAAAGTACGACGAGCCTCCTTACAGAAGATGGGTAGTGGGCTCGTGGACGAAAAGCAAAAATAAACCATAGAACATTTCGAAAAACGCAAGTGACTCTGCTCGCGCTCCCTCAACCTCAAGGCAGCGCTACTCGCGTGACGTCTCAACAACTCTCAACTTTCAAGACCGCCAGTTGGTGAATGAACGTCAGTGAGGTAGTGTGTAGTGTCGGTGCGCGCCGCGGCCTTTCCACGCAGGTTTGACCTACGCCACACAAACTTGGATTTATATGGAAGTTTGTAATGACGTTAGTTGGTGTTCCTTGCTGATTGTCGCTGCACAAACAGGTAAGTGTTTCCTTAGGGTGAAGATGTGGGGCGTGAGGGAAAGTTTGGAGTGACGCAATGATCAACTTGAGTGATGAGAGAGGGACACTGAAATATATATATGGTCATTTTATGGAGTCTTAGCGACATCTCGATAAGGCCTCCCTTTTAAAACCGAGAAAAAAACTAGGTGTAGGCGCGGCAGAGCCTGTCTAGTATTGTCCGTGGCCCGTGGGTGACCTGGCAGGGAGCAAAAAAATTATGTTTTGGCCAAGATGATCGAGAGTTAAGAAAGCTTCTATCTCACGAGTCACCTACTTTCATTCATCAGCGACAGCGATGAAGTAGAAGTAGTAGATAAATTAGTGGCAGAAGTGATTGTTATTATCGTTATACGACGCGTATTATAAGCACCACGATACATAGAGGCCTGTGAGATGGCACTGTGTTACAGTGTGTAGTAGTACTACACAGTGCCATCTCACAGGCCTCATGTATCGTGGTGCTTATAATACGCGTCGTATATCGATAATAACAATAACTTCTGCCACTAATTTATCTACTATTTCTACTTCATCGCTGTCGCTGATGAATGAAAGTAGGTTGTACTGTGCAGCGAGGCTGCAGGGGCAACGATCTGGCAAAGCAGGCGAGTGGGTGGGTTGGAACAAGGTGGAAATCAGGATAGTACTATTCAGGACATTGGGTGGGAGTGTACGAACAGTGTTATACGTACAGTAAAACAGTATACTTAACAGTTGTACGTATTTAAATGTACTATGGGCCTATGAAGTAGTGTATGTACGGGAGGCCCCAGAGAAAGCCAGCACGTAGTAGCTGGCTTACGGCTTACATACGAAGCTTCAATACTTCCATAAATAGATGCATAATTGTTTTGTAGAAAAAAATCATATAAACCGAGTGGGCATGCCTGATGGGCATAGTTTATTTACAATAAACTATGCCCATCGAGTTTATTGTAAATGTAATGGTTTGTGCTGAGTTAGTAGCTAAATACATTACTGTATTTCTTGATGAATGGTGGTGCTGATGAGTGGTGACTGTATTGGCAGCAGTGGTAGGATTATAAATGATGAACTGTGCGTACGTTGTACATATATACGTGCGACTTAAGTCAAGTTTTAGGGGAGGCGCTAGTGGAGTGGTTAGAGTCTCCGACTGGCGTTCTCGGTGACCCGAGTTCGATCCCCGAAGAAAACCAAACCAAAACCTTTCTGCACCGTCAGTGGCCTAAGAACACCCACATGCCCTGCCCATTAACTCTACCTTCGATTGCGAGTGCATCGGAGGACACAGGGGGGCGGCATGAGCCTCTAACCACATGCGTCACTATAAGAATCTTGCCTGCGCCACCACGGGCGAGGACCAACCATCACAGCCCTTAAGTAAACCTCCAGAGCCTACCATCCGAGCCCTGGGTCACCACTGCCTGCAGGCGCTATAGGTACAAATGTAAAAAAAAAAAAAAAAAACAGAAAAAAAAAGAAGCAGAGCTGGGCAGTATTTAAATACATTTGTATTTAATTACGTATTTAAATACATTTGTATTTAATTACGTATTTAAATACATTTGTATTTAATTATGTACTATTTAAATACATTTGTGTATTTAGAAATGTATTTATAAATACATTGGTTGTCATGTATTTAAATACAGTATTTAAGTACTTTTATGAGTATTTAAATACATTTAAATACATTGTATTTAAATACTCATAAAATAAAAATAATTAATACCAATTGTGTTGTTATAAGATAATGTAATGCTCCATTACTAGTAAACATTATGATTAAATCATTCAAAATTTCACCGAGAGGCAACCGCGAGTACACTGCACCCATCCATACGTCGCCTGCCACTATGCAATTACTGGCCGCGCTAAGTTTTCCAACTTCATCTCACGTCTAAAGGAAGCTTCAAAAAGCATATGTGTATAGAATACTTTCTGCTTAGAATTACATGTTCTTCCACCTGTATCAATATTTGCAGAAACTCGTGTTACACCCTGTATATATATATATATATATATATATATATATATATATATATATATATATATATATATATATAATATATTATTAATATATTATAATATATGGCCTCTTCCATTTGTGCCCAAGTTCCAGGAACCAGTTCTTTCAGTTCAGGGTTGGGTTCAGTTCTTGCCTGGTTCTGGGTTCGCGTGTCACAAATGGAACGCAAAAACCCCGTTTTTTGTTTACAAACAAACTCAGCCGGCGAGGCAAGAGGAAGGGGAGTTTTCTCCTGTCTTGTGTAGGGCTGTGCTCGCATTATACGATGATTCTGATGATAAACAGAAATAAATTATGTACCAGCAACATCCACTGCTGGCATCTTTGGCATAAATTACGTGTTACGGTACCGAATTCAGTATAATAGCGATAGTTTAATATCGCCTAGTCAGTGGGTGAAGGGTTGGCTTTGGTTAGACAAGTAGCACGAATACTTTTAGAAGACGTACAACATATGTGCATAGGGAGGCCGTGTGAAGTTGTACTGTGCAGACAGCGCGTAAATAGAAGCGAGCAATTATCTTGTTACCCTTTGAATAACAATGCGTCATAACTACGGTAGCCGAGATAGCCGTAAAAAGTGGAGAAGGTCATTTTCTGAGATACTGACCCGTTTTTCCTTGCCTAAAATTAGTTTTTTTTTCTTTTTCAGATAGAGATATTTTTGTTTTCCGGAAACCCAATAAAGTTTTTTTTTGTGATTTTCATGGCTAATATTTAGAACATGACTGTGTCTGGATCTAAATATTTTTCACCTTTCTACAGGTCTGGACGAGTGTGAAAGTAACAATGAAATGACCTCCTAACGGGGGAGCTCCGCTCCCCTCGGCCCCTCCGCCGAGATTATTAACCTAACTGGTAAATATCCAGATGAACACCGAACTCACTTTGGTGGACGAAACTATTTTTTTCTGGTGTGTTTTTGTGTTTTGAATGAATCTGCTAACTGTTTCTGTCGTAATTATTATTATATATTTATTTTTTTAGGTAGATAAAGGTAAGTTGTTGTTTTTTTGTCAGGTAAAGATTAGGTTAGGTTTACGTTCAATTTTCTTTTTATGTCATTTTTGCAACAACAAAAAAATTATAATAATTGCGACAGGAACAGTTAGCAGATTCATTCAAAACACATCAAAACACACCAGAAAAAAATAGTTTCGTCCACCAAAGTGAGTTCGGTGCTCATTTGGATATTTACCACCTAACCTCTTAAAGCAGTGTTTCTCAACCTTTCAAGCTTTGAGGACCCCTTACATCCACTTATATATTCAGGGGACCCCTTGGTACGGGATTAGATAGGATATAGTCATTTTACATTTGTATGTAAGAATGGTTAATAAAAGGTTTTCTTTTCACAGGAAGTGATGTTTATTATTATCAGATTGTTTTCATTGTACAAACATGATACAAAAATAAAAGAAAAAAAATCCGTGTATATTTACAAAATGGAAAATAAAGTAAACTTCACTTCTAAGAAAACTGAATAATTAAGCTTTCAAAATGGTAAACTCTTATTTAACGACTCTGAAAAATTAAGTTACAAATAACATCTATAATAATATAAGCGAAAGTGTGTCTGTGTGTGTGTGTGTGTGTGTGTGTGTCCGCGATAGGTGCCGCCCCCAGTGGCACAATCCCATCATATGGGACAGTTTTGGAACCGGGTCGAGCAGGGGAACATTTTAAGCCCACTTATGGGATGATCCGATCACTTTTATTTTATTTTTATTTTTAGTAGCCTATTAGCGAGAATTGTGAAGAAAAAAAAGTGGGTTGCGAGAATTATGGAAACCTTGATGTAGGGTGATGGGTAATGGGTGAGTGAATGGGTGGGGTGATGGGTGATGGGTGAGTGAATGGTTGAGGGGTGATGGGTTAGGAGTGATGGGTGAGGTAATAGGTGGGGGTGATGGGTAATGGGTGGGGGGTGATGGGTAATGGGTGAGTGAATGGGTGGGGGGTGATGGGTAATGGGTGAGTGAATGGGTTGGGGGTGATGTGAATGGGTTGGCGTTAATACATACATTTCTACATCCATGATTTCAGGAAAGTTAGAAGGGGCTATCTGGAGAGTCTGTGTTTAATACATACATTTCTACATCCATGAATTCAGGAAAGTTATAAGGGGCTATCTGGAGAGTCTGAAAAGTCCGCCCGGAGGGCGGCTTTGCGACTAGTGGTCATATAAAAAGCTTCCCACATTAAATTTTGTTTATGATCAATTAACTTTTTCTTTATCTGCAAATGATGTTTATGTTTCACTTAATGTGATACTTGCTGCTGACTGCTAGCAATAATGTTATCAATGCGTGGGGGTATTCTTGATAAACTGACACGCATGTCATCTTCGATCCTTAATCTTGACCTATATTTAGTTTTCAGTGCTGTCATGGCTGAAAAGCTTGACTCACATAGATAGGTGGTGGTGAAGGGTAACAACACTTTCATTGCTGCTCCATGAGAAATCGGGAACTCATGAAAACATTGATCCCAGAAGGTTTCTAGTGGCACTGCACTGAATCGAGTCTTCATGGTACCATCAGATGATAGGTCAATGAGCTCCTCTAATAATTTTGACTGAGGCTTCAGGGAGCTTCATCTCAATATTCTCAATGAAGGGGTTTTCTATCCACTGGTAAGAAGCAGCCTGCTCCTCAGTTAGCTCAGGGAAATAGCTGTTGAATTTCTCCAACAACTTTGACAGGTGCAATGTTACCTGTGCTTTGACTACATTGAAACTAATGCCTCTTGTCTTGAATGAATGCATGCATATTTTCAAACATGTCAGTGATTCCTGACGAGGTACGAACACGCCACAACTTGAGCTTTCTTTTGAAAGCCTCAACTTTTTGGTACTGAGAAATGTTGTTTGTGTTTGCACCTTGCATTGCTTTGTTCAGCTTATTTACTTCGCTGAATATGTCTGCTAGGTAGCTCAGCTGAAGAAGCCATTTATCATCATTAAAGAAATCTGCAAGCTCAGGCTTCTTCTCTGAGAGGAATGTACACAGCTCCTCCCTTAGGCTGAATAAGCGTGTGAGCATCCGCCCGCGGGACAACCATCTCACCTCTGTATGCATAAGTAGAGATATATAGTCTGCACCTAATTCCTCACAGAGTGCAGCAAACAGTCTGGAATTTGTGGCCCTTGCTTTCACGAAGTTTACAATTTCTACAGCAGTGTTCATAACTGCGTGAAGCCCAGGCTCCAAGTTGCAGCGAGCATTTTTCTGTGCAAAAAACAGAGTTGCAATGGCACGGGGAGCAACTTCTAATATTCTGGTCACGACTCCTTTATGCCTGCCAGTCATGGCTGCGGCGCCATCAGTACATATTCCGATGCAATTAGTCCAACTGATTCAATTATCTATAATAATATAAGCGAAAGTGTGTCTGTTGTGTTTGTGTGTCCGCGGAAGGTTCCGCCCCCAGTGACGCAATCCCATCATATGGCACAGTTTTGGAACCAGGTCGACCAGGGGCACATTTTAAGCCCACTTATGGTATGATCCGATCACTTATATTTTTTTATATTTTTAGTAGCCTATTAGCGAGAATTGTGAAAAATAAAAAGTGGGTTGCGAGAATTGAGGCAACCTTGATGTAGGGTGATGGGTAATGGGTGAGTGAATGGGTGGGGTAATGGGTGTGGGGTGATGGGTAAGTGAATGGGTGGGGGGTGATGGGTTGGGGGTGATGTGAATGGGTTGGCGTTAATACATACATTTCTACAGCCATGATTTCAGGAAAGTTAGAAGGGGCTATCTGGAGAGTCTGTGTTTGGTGGGCCGAAGGCCCACCAATAGCCCTCCGCAGGAGCTAGCCAAAAAGTCCGCCCGGAGGGCGGCTTTGCGGTTAGTCCTTCATAAAGTCATCCAGAGTTTGAAACACGTCCATTCCTGTAGTTGTTGTTCTCATCTCCTTGCAAAACAAAAATTCCTCTCGTAATTCATTCTTCCACATATAGCGCACAAACGCCAGTATATGTGACATTTTAGACACATCTGTTGATTCATCCAGCTGGATGGCAAAGTCATTGTTACGGAGACGTGCAGTGCATTGTTCCAGTATGTCTTCAGACATTGATGAGATGCGGCGTTTCACAGTGTCATTTGATATTGGAATTTTTGTTAATGCCTTAGCTTTTTCATCCCCTTGCATTTCCCTGACAATTTCAATTGCACAAGGCATGATCAATTTTTCCCCAATTGTGTGAGGCATTTTCTGTTGGCAAATTTTCTGAGCCACAATAATTATATGAGATCTTAAGCAGTTTTTTATCCATAATGGTAATGGCCTTTAACCCGACTTGTGCACTGCGCAGTTCTTTAGCTTTGCGCTCAAAAAATTCTCTTGACTTATCCTTGTACTGACAATGCTTTGCCTGGAAGTGCTTAATTAACTTGGAGGGCTTCATACTCTCATTGGACAGTACTCTGCAGCAAAGGACGCACTGAGGCTGTTCAGCACCTTCACTTGTACTTACTACAAAGCCATAGTTAAGGTAAATATCATCATATTTCCTGCTTTTTGAGTCCATAACATGACCAGAACTAATCTTCCTCTTCCTCTCAACGGATGTGACCTCTGACTCATCATCTGAAGATTTTAGCTCATCACTCTTGTTTGTTTGGTAAGTTCTTGTTTTGATGAGGACGGTCTCATAACATATTTGTCCATTTTCTTTACAGACAGGTAAACATCAGTCTGGAAAAAGAAAGAAAGAAAAAAACTTTAAGGTGAAGAAGACCTACATATTTGTTGCAGTGTCAGTATTATAGTGTGGTCAAATGAAAAAAAAGCAAACAAACAAATTATACAACATTATGCGAAAACTTACAATTCACAAGGACAGCCAGTCACGCCACGTGTTCAGTCAGCAGCAGTCGTCAGCAGAATGAATACAGCTCTCGTGCTGAGCTCTGGGCAACGCGCGGTGTAGCTATTGCATCATGTTATGCCACCCTGGAAGCAGCGTTGCCAACAAATATAACTTCCTCACTTTTTTAAAGCATTTAGTGCTAGGAATATTATAATATATTATACAAATCATCGCCACATTCTGAGAGACGCAACTAGCTAGGGAAAAATTAGAAGAAAAAACTGGACATCTCGATTAAGACACATTGTGTAATCATGAATTATAAAAAACTGAGCCATGACAGGATTAACTGTAATATGTTGAATTCCCCGTCCTGCGGACCCCTTGATAGGTTTCTGCGGCCCCCTAGGGGTCCGCGGACCCCTGGTTAAGAAACACTGTCCTAAAGGATGGGTGGGGCTCTGGACGGGGAGGGTTTGCTTGTATGTGATATTAGACAACTGGCATTTCTACAATATGTATATAAGTTTTGAAGGTTACGCGGAAGTGGATTAATACTACACATTATACTGAGGAAAGCAAAATTTAGAAAACTTAAGTGGTAGCAGTTCTCGCGCACTTCTCGTCCATTATAACAAGAGTTATTTTGATTTTGTGCCCCATATTTTTTATTGTTACCATGTGAATTTAGCTTGTGTTGATATTATATCTACTGCAATAGCTCAAAATGGGAACTGTAAATAGGCCAAAGGTTTAATTTAACTACACGCTTATACTAGGTATTTTATCAAAAGAACTGCATGTTCTTCTCCAATACAATTATTGGTAAATCTTACAGAACAACGCCTCGGTAAGATTTACAAGACTAACCAACCAATATCTCCTTAACTAAGCAATGCACTTTTAATCTTACCTTGGAAATGGGTTCAGGGTACCTCCAAGCCTCTTGGAAATTACTTAGTAGTGGAGATATGTATAAGTTTACCATAATAAATTAATGAAAAGTTAGGCCAATAATCTGTCATTGATGCCTCCTACCCCGCACACGTCATCGGAGCCAATTTCCAACTCTATTAATGTAACCTTAAATCTATCCTACAATCATGCTTGTGGTGAGGCATACATTTCTAACTAAAACAAACCTAAGCTTAACCTAACTCAACATACTTTGACCCTACAACATAACCCTCCTAACTTTATGAAAAGATTAACTCACCTTATTGATGTCACTGGTGGTGGCTACTGGCGAGGTAAGACGGCGGGAAGGGAAAAGGGCTTGTACCAAGAGTCATGATGGCGGTCGAGCGACGAACGACCGACGAAGGGTACCATGAGATGGATATTTTTTAGAACGAAGAGCAACGACGACGGTCGGCGCGAAGACACGGGGGTACCCGTGTCTTCGACCGTGACCTACGACCGTCGTCGTTGCTCTTCGTTCCAAAAAATATCCCTTTTATGGTACCCTTCGTCGGTCATTCGTCGTTCGACCGCCATCATGACTCTTGGTACAAGCCAAGGTGCCCTCAGTCTTTCTAATCAGTTATTACTTAATTATTTTCACTAGTAAATTAACACATTTTCTTTTTATAACAAGAATAATACTAAAAAAAAGGAAGTATTTTTTTTCTTATTACTGATCATTAGTTGCATAAAAAAATTTCGTTAATTAAATTTATAGTCTATCTTTTACTTCTTTCTTTTATGTTCCTTTATAGTTCACACACTTCCTTATAGGGTGATGGAGGGTTTGCTAATCATGACCTGACCTGACCTGACCCCTGAGGACTGTGGCAGGTGAAACAGGTGTGATGTAGTTGATTGGTTGCTTTTATTAGTGAAAATACATATAGGGGAAAATTATGTAGCGTGCGACAGTAAGGGATATCTCAAGTCATGCGCCTGAGCCAGTGACAAGCGACTACGTGTGAACGCACCTACAGACTTCCATTGCCTTTGCAGTCGCGCTTCTGGAGACGCGCGACTGAAATCGCCTCGTGTAAACAGGGTCTAACTGTCCCGGCCATTCAAACACACCATGATATAAAGTTTCTTGCCATCAAAATCGAAAATAGTTTTGAGGTATATTTGGTTCCAAAGACTTATAAAAAATAATAGATCCTTAAATTAACATGGGGCAGAAACTACAGTATTTAATAAATAAATCTTAAATACTTTCTCAAGTATAAGATTCTGAATGAAAATGCATTCTATTGGATAATTAATTAAATTGCGTGAAAAAAAGGGAATTGCAATTTCATGGAAAATTAATATATATCTTAAATAATCATGCAGCGTTATGAAAGAAATTATGAGAATACCCTTTCTTCAATCAACACTAATAATGCCTACAGACTGTTGGATCCGAGTTGTTGGAATACTTCCAAAATTTGCATTATTTTGCTTTCTTAATATACGTTAACTATTTGAATTGGCTGTCGAGAGTTGCCATTTGTGGGAGAAAAATTCATAGGAAAAGAAGCGAATTTGACCTGTAGTATAGTTAAGTTCCCAGCAAACACAAAGACGGAGGGCCTCCGGAGGCCCTCCGTATGTCTTACCGGCGGCCCGACGGAAGTGTACGACGTAGGGCCGCTGGGGATTTGCTCAGAGGCTCACCGGCGGGCCGCTCCCAGCGGCCCGCCGTAGGGTATATGACCATTTGCCGCTGTTATATTAACTGATTGAGGAATATTTATGGTTATACTTTATTGCAGATATAGTAATGTTTTAAGGGGTGCTGCACAACCCATTAGCCGATTAATAGACTCATGGGCTGTTCAACACTTATTAAAACATTACTATATCTGCAATATACTTAGAAAGTATAACCATAAATATTCCTATGTCGTTATCCAGTAATACGATGAAAAGGAGATCATAATTGCTACGGACATTGTTTATTTCATAAGTACAAAAACATTTTCGTTATTGGGTTTACATGCTGGTGTACGTGGAACACTGAACAGCTATGTAGAAGGATATACGTCCACCCACTTGTGCGTTTTCCCACTAACTGATTTCACTCACTGACACAACGCTGCCGAGGAATTCCTAAGAAAACGTGTCGTACTGCAATTATTTATATTATTCAGTCTATTTCGATATAATGAAGGAGCGAAAACATGTTACAACTAAGTTCTCATTATGTTATCGACTGGTTAAGGGTGACAATTTAGGCCTTTTGTGGGTTTTTAACCCTTTGTAATGGCTATCGTACATCTGGCAGTTTAGTGCATTGATAGCTGGGAAATGATTTGAAATAAAATTCTATACTAAATCATGATATTATCCATGTTAATTCTCCATCATCTACATATTCCTTATTAGGTGTACCGTTGAGTATTGATATGTGTTGATAATATGTTGGAAGTTATTGAAATAAGGGAAAACATGACCTTGTGTTATCCCGTAATCTTTGCCGCGGTTATAATCAAATGTTATTTTTATATTATACTAGCTACACACATAGACTAACTGATAACCTTTTTCCATGTAAACTCCTTCCTATGTACGTACGTGTCTCATCTTTATTTCTATGTATCGCTGGGTGTTCCTGATTAAGCTGGAAATATTTGAAATAAACTTGAAATATGATAATTTCTATAAACTATTATAAAAACTTTTATAACAATTTTTAATAGCTTGAACAGGCCTAATAATAGTGATGATACCGATATTGAGATAATATGTATATTACTGAGTTAATATATATAATATGAAATGAATATTTCCCACTTACAAATACCTACCAGCGGGCCTCCGGAGGATTGACGTCAAGTTGCCGCTACTTGTCACTACTGATGTAACACTACAGCAAGATAATCATATAACTGTTGTTTCAAAATGTTTACACATAGAAATATTCAATTCTTGAAATTCTGTACATTAATTTTCAACATAGTAAATTATCCCGTCTGAAAATACACCAGCGGGCCTTCGGAGGGCTGACATAGGTAAATTTGCCGCCGGCGGCCGCCGTTCGCCGCTCTACAGCCTACGTCGGCCCGCCGGTGATGGTTAGCTGGGTAGGAAGACATTTAAGGCAATATCCAGCAATCCGGCCAGATATTTCAAGAAAGACCCGATAGCCGGATACCAGACAGTACAAAACAGGCCGGATAGCAACCCGATATCTGGTCCATCCCTACTTCTAAGTTGCAGCACGGTAGAGCTATGATGTTGGGAAGAGGTGATATTTTTGGCCCGCCAGGCGCACCTGTTCGTGAGGGTACAGTTGACCGGGGCCTGAGTCTCCATCTCGCCCTGCGCCACCACAGGCACCTTCCTCAATGCATGCAGAGAAGGGGCTATCATTCACAGCACGTTATTCCATCACTGTGGACAGCTGTGCTGTGGGAGGTGGAGTGAAACGTAAGGCAAGGACTGCCGTCACCCACTGGACACAATAATTATGCCACAAAAGTATAAATATTGGCGGGACAGCATAGGGCGGGAATTACCGTCACCCGAGGTTTATGGGTTAATGGCAAAAAGAACACTTAGCACTAAGTAAAAACATACCACAGTACCAAATACAACACAAAGAAAAACACCACAGTACCATATGCATTGCACAGTACTGTATTATGTACTTTGTATTATATTATATTATTGTATTATGTATGTTATTTATAAAACCTTGACATATAAATTACCAGTGGATTAATATGAAAAAACTGATTGTGGGAATAACATTACATTAATATCAATATTAAATGCAATTATATATATTATTGGAATTCTAAAATAATTTTTAATACTAACCAAAACTTGGCTCTTCTGGCAGGTAACTTGGTGACCTTACTCGAACAGCTGGGCGTCTGCCATGCTAAGATGGGTGGACTAAGGCATCATTGATATCCTTAAGTCCCAGGTCACTGTCCACATGAGTACCTATACATAAAATATTAATCTTAACAAAACTAACAATTTTGATCTGGTTATGTAATGGCCACTAGTAGCAGCTTTAAGACATTAGCAGATGGGTCCACGAGTTTTTAGAAAAGAAGTGCTCAAATCACAGATAATTTCACTAATGGGCATATTTTAATATCATGTTGAGGAACTTCTCCAGAATGAACAGTTTGTGCAGAGTAGTATAGTTATATTGGTTTTCCTAACATGCAGAAATTCAAGATGTGTTACTTTAACCATACATTTCACGCAAAAGTCTAAATTTTCCGACACTGCTTCAAGTTCAAATAACAAGAGAAAAAAGAAAAAGGAGAACGACATGTATGGGCGATAAGGTTGTACCGAGATAATGACAACAGAAACACAAAGAGGAAACGGCTAGGAGTAAAGGTGGACGAGGACTGCGTGGTAATTTTCTGAGACACTGGTTAATAATAATAATAATAATAATTTTATTATCGCCCTGAGGCATACAGACAAAAAAAACAAAAACAATAATAAGACAAGGAGTTAACGGAGTACTAGAGTATAAAAAAATAAAAAAATTTCCTTGCCTAAAATTAGTGGTTATGCGGAAGTGGATTAATACTGCACAGTATATTGAGCAAAAAAAAATATTAAAAACGTTAGTGGTAACGGCGGTAGCGACCGCGCAGTTCTCGTCCATTATAACCGGGTAGGAGTTAGGGAGCATCTCTGGTCCACTTTAAAATTACGTTTTAGAGGTATCTGTGGAGGTCTGGAGGAAAAAAGACCACTAATAAGGACCTTTCTCTGCCATTTTGGCTCTAACAATATGTGTATAATGCAAGTATTAACACAATTTTGTATCTTTCCCCATGAAGGAGACTTGAATTACGAGTGGCTGTCACACAAGATTAACGCTTCTAATTGGTCAGTGGAACGCTTCATATCATCGTTTTATATGAGTAGATGTATGTACACCTACTGTGTGCCTTGAACAAGCTATATATTAGTAGATATTGCCTGACAAAAATACGACTTTTCAGGTTTCACGCCTGAGACAGCCAAAAATAACACCGCATATTTAAGCATTTTCCTGCTGTTTTTCCATAAAAATCTCTACTCACACAATCACATTACAGCACTACGTACCTTGTAGGCCTGTCTGACATCCTCTCCGACTCGTGCATGCGGAAAACCCTTCACGATAAGATTAAATAGGGCCCAAGGCGGCCATTGTTTGTTATGAACTGAAAACTCTACCCACCTCCCGATGTGGGTTGAGTTAGTTCAAGGGTTTTGCTGAGTCACTACGCGCGTCGCCTCGGACCCAGGTTTTCGTGCGCAAATGGAACGCCTGATGAGTTCTTGGGTTCCGTGAACTGGTTTCTGAAATGTCGCAAATGGAAGAGGCCTATATATATAATCGTATATACATTTAGATGTCTATCACTGCGTGTTTGCACCTGTACCTATACTGATAATTTGATAAACGCATTTGGTCGGGAGAAATTATTCGGGAAAGTTCCATAAACCCTAGCGATGTTATGAGAGAAAATGATCTCACATTGTCACCCGGAGCCCCGCCATCGGCGCTATTTCTGATTAAATCAAACCTCACGTCTAACCTGCTACCGTGGTGGTGAGGCAGACATTTTAAAACGAAATCTAACCAGACCTAAACTAAACAGCCCGATAGCTTCACAATACTGCTTACCACACTGTTTACAGCACCCCACGGCTAGCGTGTGCTTGGGGGCGGAACTACGTGACGTCAGTGCATACTATCTATATTATGCGTGATGGTGGTGATGGGGAGGGGGGGAGATACAGCCCGATAGATTCACAATACTACTTACCACACTGTTCTGGGTGATCTCTGCGGTTCCCTACCCACCCTCTTCCCCTGTGAAACATGTCATAGGTTAATGAGTTTCACTCCTTGACGTCCGTGTTTGTTGTTGTCTTGCAGGTTAGCGTAGTCGTAGGCTGCTGGACGATAAATGTAGGCCAATATAACATGATTGGTCACGTTCCACGGTCGGGGGTGCGCATGAACTGACGTCATGATCTCCAACACCTATTCAAGAACAAATCGGCCTTGGTTGCATTCGTAGCAGCTTGACATGGTACGTCCCAAGGTAAAGAGACAGAGTAAAGAGACAGAAGGTAACGTCACCTCCCTTTTGCCGCGCTGGGGGAAGTGACGTCAATAAGAATTAAGAGGGCGAGGAGGAGGGTGAGAGTGAAAGAAGATGGAGGAGGAGAAGGAGGTAGGGGAAGGGGTAGGAGGAGGAGAAGGTAAGGGAAGGGAGGAGGTATGAACATAAGAACATAAGAACGTAAGAAAATAAGGCATGGCCTTGCATGTCAGGTGGGATATGAACTTTGCTTGTCCCGCTAAGCGGCAACAGCGGCACAAGTAAAGGGTCTCGTCCCCAGCTTGTGTGCTAGCTAGAACCCTCTCTCTCTCTCTTTCTCTCCTCGTACACAATACTGATCAAGGTAAAGAATATGGGTGGCTTACGGGATGAGAGAGAGAGAGAGAGAGAGAGGTGGTGAGGCCTGAGTGAGGCCATAAAATATTTGAACGGTGGCGCCGTTGGCGCGATACCCATTGACGTCATGCGCACAAAGGACTGATTTTGCCTCGACGCCCCGGGGAGGTGACGTTACCTTCTGTCTCTTTATCTCTGTCTCTATATCTTGGTACGTCCTACCTACTAGACTTCTTGTGCGTTTGATCGAGTGAGACTGGGTCGCAATGCCGTATTTGGCGCACTAGTCACCATTCACTGCATTAATCAGCAATAACAGCAGAGAAGCAGATGGGAGGTACTGTTCTCCAATAAGTCTGCGACTCTTGCAGTACTTTGTACGTGTCGAGGGAGGGGACGAGGCCTGGCACATCATGCATGCCATCATGCATGACACATCCGGAGTTACTAAGAAGGTAAAGAAGAAAAACGGTATGTTAGAGTAGGGGGTCTCACCAATAAAGGTTGCACCGCTCGGGAATCGAACCCGGGACCTTCCGCATGCCGGGCGGCTGTGCTTCCCGTTACACCACGGGAACCTAATAGTGACAACCCACACACGGTATAAATGCTTCTCAGGATGATTATCCTCCCGTCTCTACAAAGTAATGGCTGCGCATAGTTGTAGGTCAGGAGGGATCGGCAGCTTTCTGAAAAGTGTGCCTACCTGTAATTAATGTAAAATATATATATATATATATATATATATATATATATATATATATATATATATATATATATATATATATATATATATATATATATATATATATATATATATATATATATTATATATATATATATATTACTACGTACGTAGCTATCGTGCGTGGTAGACTATTTTTTCTTCAATATCACAGTCTGAAACATTTGAATCATTGTATACATCTATACATTCATTACGTAGTACATGTTATTTATATATATTATCACCTATGTATATACATTATACAGTATACTATAGTAGCTACATGGTACCTACATGATACACCTCGCCGTGCTCACCCACTCCTCATCGCGGGTACCAAACTTGTGTTGTAATTCAGTGTATTGTTGTTCAGCGTATTTTTTTTTATTCACTCTCTCATTATTCGGTTTTCAAATTCTCATTTTGTTCCTTAGAGTCTAGTGTCATATCTTTAAGGTTCGTTTACACGGGACAAGTAGAGAGGGAAGTTAAGTGTGCAAGTAACTTGCCTCAAGTTACTTGCCGTGTGTAGACATAATATTTGCCGAAATTCTTTGACAAGTCAAGCAAGAGGCAAGTTGCCAGGCAAGCTAAAGGGCAAGGCAAGTGAATCGCCAGCAGTTCTATTTTGAGGTAACTTGCTTCCCCCGCCCCTGCCCATCACTGGCAAACTACTTGCCACTTTTTTTTACTTTGCCTGTGTGAACACGTATTTGGTCGTCTTCCTCTATAGTCAGTTGCAGGACAGGCATTGTGCAGAGCACGCGTTTTTTGTTTATTACTAATTGTTGTGTTTTATACTCTCATAAATGCCTGCAAGGGTCTGAGGAACTCGCACACAAGTTTGTGATGTTATAAGGAGCTGGAGTGTTTGTGGAACATGCATACTGAAATATACCGAAATAAGCAGGCATAGAGTAGAGGGGGTGGCAGTGGGGTGGGGACTCGCTCTGACTTCACGGATTCAACCGTGGCCACCGAGAGAGACTCTCTCGGTGGCCACGATTCAACTCGGTTCCCACGCCTTGGTAGACCTATTTCTATAGACCTTGTTAAAAATATGGCTATTCTTTCTTCAACTCCAATGGGACTTCTGTAGTTAGTGTCCATTTTCTTAATAGACCTTCCTATTACATCAACCAGCTTCTTGAAGTTTTCTGTTGTCGTTCTGAAGAAACTATAGAATTTGTCTAGTTTATTTAGATTATGAAAGAAATGGCTAAAAGCACCATACTCTGGTCAATTGATGCTGATTTCATGCACGCATACTCTATACTCTTAAATACTCTTTCTTCTTCGCCGCCGAATCCACAACAGAGCATGTAGGACAGCGATAGAATGTGTGTCCATACTCCCTGATATCTGAGGATACTGTCTCTTTTTGACTCTCAGAGGAAATGGAACTGAGTCAGTCTGACTTGAGTCAAACTCGACTCGTTTCAAGGAGTCAAAAGTTCAAAAGAGTCGAGTCAAACGGAGCCGACTCTGACTGGGATCCATATAGTACCTGCCTTTAGTAGATTGGTGAATCAATGTGCTGTGAATCACCACCACCACGACTTATTTTTCTGATGATAATTTTCGGGCATCACTTGTATAAGTGGAATGACGAATATATCTTTAAGAGGTATTCATTATTTTTTTGTTTCCTTTATCTTCTCAGTTAATTAGTTCCTATGCCTACCATACCAAAAGTTATGTTTCTCCGGATATTTTTTTGACAATTTGGCATTATGATAACCAAATCAACTCCAAACAACTTAAAAATAGTGTCAATCAATTCCTTAGGGTCAAAAACATACCAATATTTACTTCCTAAGACAATTATTTGGATCGCAAACTTTTCTCGAAAGGCACAGCTGTCTTGCTGCACCCATAAAGGATGCATGCATGTGGCATATCGCAAAAAAAATTATCAGAAACACCCAAAAATCTTCAAGTACTATATTTATCTCTTGTGTTTACGTGCTTCTGATCAGTGTGGGGAGAGGAGGCCTTCCTCCTGTTACGTCACCGAGCCGTGGCGCATCGTCTGCCAGTTGCCAGCAGCGTTTTCGAAGCTCGGGGAATTTACAGATTTTGATTGCGGATTATTAAAAAACGGCTGACTGGATGCAAAAAGTGACAACATATTGTTGATACACTCGATAATGGCTATACTCTAACTACATCAA
Organism: Chionoecetes opilio; assembly: GCA_016584305.1. NCBI lineage: Eukaryota > Metazoa > Arthropoda > Malacostraca > Decapoda > Majidae > Chionoecetes > Chionoecetes opilio. The sequence continues at coordinate 30,407 of JACEEZ010018376.1, read as the reverse complement.
ATCAGGAATGATGAAATGGTCTGGACGATTACTTTAAGTGTTTAGAAATACTTAGTGAGTCCACGAATGTTGTCGCAGTGAAAATTATATTTCTTCACAACCGAGGACTAACTGAGTTAAATTAAGGATGTAAACAGACACGACTAGACTGCACTAAATTTGACTATCAGTGACGTCGTTAGAGAGAGGAATAAGCTTCCAGTGTAACTCTTTTTGTCAAACAAATTTGACCACTATCTCCTCCATCAAGGCTTTCATTAAGATTACACGAACCCGCGTCCCCCTGTCTTTCTGATTGCGTTTACTTTTGATTGATTTTGCTTTGATTACGTTAACAGACCACCTGATTTGGACCCTCTGTGTGGTTTGGGTTTCTATATAACTTATCGTTGTTTTCTGTGTTGTCAATGCTTCCTCAACTGCCCTTTCATGTTTCCCCCTTGCCTTTCTTTTCTGCCTTTCTGCCTCAATGACTAATTGACTGATCAACTTCCTGCTGATTTGTTTGGTTGGTTTTCTTGTCTCGCTGGCTGGGTAGGTGAGGGATTGACTTTCCAGGTAACTAGTTGGCTGAGTGGTTGGCTGGGTGACTAATTGGCTTCCGAGGTTGTTGGTTGGTTGGCTGTCTAGCTGACTAGTTGAATAGCTATCTAGCTGGTTGGTTGTCGATTTGGCTAGCTGGTTGGCAGATTGTTTGCCTGAATGGCGGGCTGGTTAGTTGTCGAGTTGGCAGGTTAGTTAATTGGCTGGCGAAGTGGCTAGTTTGTTGGTTTGCTGGCTTATTGTTTGATTTCTCATATAGTTATATAGCTACACAGTATAGAGTGAATCGCATACGTAGGATAAGATTATTATCAAATTTACCTGTCCTGTAGACTGAGTAGCCGTAGCCACGGCCATGATGGCACCTTACTCACTCGCCCCCAAGACCATGTGTGGAGCCATGAATGTTCCCTTATTCATGTCCGTAGGCCGTTAGGCTTAAGACAGCGTGGTTGGGCACTGGCACTGACCCTCACGCCCCTGTTACCATGCCAAACTCTTGAGCCAGCTAGGCGGCGCTTACATTAAATTGATATCATTGTCATGAACTTCCCACTTCATGCTTCTGTTACCCTCCTTCCACTTGCCTGAAGCCTTATCCGCATTCCTAACTACCTCACGTCTCTTGCCTCTCATCACCACCCCTATCTCCCCTAACGCCTCCTCTCGCCCGCATCCCTCCCCATCTCCCTTGTAGTGTCGTGTTGTCTCTCCTTCTTTGGGGTTCCTCGGGTAGTTACGTTGACACTTGATGCCAAAGTGACGATAAACACTCATAGAAATGCAGAGATCGGGTGTGCATGTTTTGCATCTCTCTCTCTCTCTCTCTCTCTCTCTCTCTCTCTCTCTCTGGAGACGCCACTACGGGGTCAGGAGGTCAAAGTTGGTATCTAGGGCCACACTGGCATTCTCCAGATCATCACGGTTCTCCCTCCTGTTTACGAAGCAGCGTGCAACCCATCCCTTCCTTAATTCCACCCAGAAATTAAAGTTATCTTGTCACTGCCAAGGTCTTTCATAGAGATCTCTAGAAGCGACCTTGGTCACTGCCTTGACTGGGCGCTAGTTATATCATATCAGGCAGACACGATATAAAGGAATCTTTGTAGATACGTCCAAAAGCTCCATCTTTGAGTAAGTATCTGCTGTATCGGCGGTATGGAAATAAGGCTGCTGGGGTTATAGTTTTCCTCCCTTACTATCTCTAGTTACTGCCTTCGGTTGCCGTATATTAAGGAGGAGTGCCATATACCTCTTGTGAAACGTTATTTATTTTCGCTCATGCCATAATATCGTCAGTGTTTGTTAAAATGAGATCACTTATTTCTACAGAGCTTAATTTGCTGTCTACTGAGGAGAGTTGTTTGTTACGCCTCTAATGCACTCAATGGTTTTTTTTTTTCTCGCACTCATGTCATGTCATCTCTGGCGTTTAATGAAATTAAGATATTCTTTCCTGTCAAGATTCATCTGCAGTACCATAACACACCTGCCAACCATACCTCTGCTGACACTTTGTGGACGCGAGTGAACCACGGAGGATAAACGCGTTGATTTGATGTTCCCTGACTAGGCAATAATATGCATATACTAAACCGGTCGAGTCTCTCTCTTCTCCCCCCCCCCCCCCTCCTCTCTCTCTCTCTCTCTCTCTCTCTCTCTCCTCTCTCTCTCTCTCTCCTCTCTCTCTCTCGTAACATTTAAACTGGTTCTGTCACCTCTCAATTAAAAAGCGTTAAATCTATGTACAAGAAGCAAAGAAGAAATGGTAACAAGCTTGGGAAACTAATATTTGAACCCTGTTTAGATGCAAGTAATAGCACTGCCTGAAGAGAGTATCAAGGCATCGCCCTAACAAAATTGGCTCAATCTCATGGAACTCTTTCATTGTCAGCTTTCGAGGTTGGCAATTGAGCGGACCAATTTTTTTTTTTTTCTACTTATAGCCAACCTTTCTGTAATTGAAAAATAAATAATTAAATCATGATCTATATTCATTTCGTATCAAATGTGTATAAACAGTTGCCTCTAACGTCTTCACTGATAGATTAACGAAAGCTTTGAACTAAAACCAACCACGAGAACTGACAAGGCTACCAAAAGAGTTCTCAACTTTGGACCATCCACCAACAATCAACCAACCAATAGACATGATCACCGAACACAATAGCCGTTCATGCCGAGCTTTTGTAGGCTATGACGACACAGTGTGTGTATGTATGTATGTACAACCTCCTCGTCTCTTATCTCTACTAGGCTTTGGGTGAAATATGTAAATGTGGCACCGCTGGAAAATATTTCTGGAGTGTGTTAATCCCAGGTAGCCTGTGGACAGCCCAGCCACTCTCAACTTCTTCCAACTCACACTTGTCTTGAAATTTATTGATTTGAGTAGAAGTAATGTAGTAGTAGTAGTAGTAGTGGTAGTATTGGTATTTATAGTAGTGGTAGTTATAGTAATAGTGTTCTTACTATTTTGCTTATAAGTTATTATGAATATTATCATTGTTATCATTATTTAGAACATTATAACAAGGGTAGTATGAGACTCTTTCTGTCTGTCTGTCTGTCTGTCTATCTGTCTATCTGTCTGTCTATCTGTCTGTCTGTCTGTCTGTCTGTCTGTCTGTCTGTCTGTCTGTCTGTCTGTCTGTCTGTCTGTCTGTCTGTCTATCTGTCTATCTATCTATCTATCTGTCTGTCTATCTGTCTGTCTGTCTGTCTCTCTCTCTCTCTCTCTCTCTCTCTCTCTCTCTCTCTCTCTCTCTCTCTCTCTCTCTCTCTCTCTTCTCTCTCTCTCTCTCTCTCTCTTCTCTCTCCTCTCTCTTCCTCTGTCTTCTCTCTCTCTCTCTCTCTCTCACTGTCTTTCTCTCTCTCTCTCTCTCTCTCTCTCTCTCTCATCTCCTCTCTCTCTCTCTCTCTCTCTCTCTCTCTCTCTCTCTCTCTCTCTCTCTCTCCTCTCTGCTCTCTCTCTCTCTCTCCTCTCTCTCCTCTCTCTCTCCTCTCTCTCCTCTCTCTCTCTCTCTCTCTCTCTCTCTCTCCTCTCTCTCTCTCTCTCATCTCCTCTCTCCTCTCTCTCTCTCTCTCTCTCTCTCCCTTCCTTCCTATAGTAATAGTAGTAGTAGTAGTAATAGAATTAGCATTTGTAGTAATAGTGGTAGTATTGGTATTTATAGTGTAGTGGCAGTTATAGTAATAGTGTTATTACTGCTATTTTTATGCTTAATTTTTATCATTATTTCGAAGAACATTATAACAAGGGTAGTAGTATATGAATCTCTCTCTCTCTCTCTCTCTCTCTCTCTCTCTCTCTCTCTCTCTCTCTCTCTCTCTCTCTCTCTCTCTCTCTGATGAACTCCATCCCCAGCTCCCCATTCTGTCCTTTACCTCCCTCGCTCAGACCTCACTTGCATACCAGCCATCTCTGATCACACTCAAGCTATGCTCCCAACTCTCTCCTTACCTAGTAGCAATGGCGGGTGTTTACACTATTACCTATGAAGCCACGCCATGGCAGGACTTGTACTGTTTTGTTTTCGTAAGACTAGTACATCTATTCATCAACAGTAGGGGAAGGTGGGGCAGAATGGAAACCCTTAACCCGTGGGCTGCGGTAAACCTACCGGAAGGCTCTGCTGAGCGACTGCGGCATGCCTTCCGAAAGCGCAATTTTCAATTGCATACAAAAACCGCGCCAACATTCGTAGAAGTCTACAAACTGTGTCACATGTAGGCCGATATGTCAGCCTTCGATACCACACATCACCATCTGCCTAACTACGCTGTAAGCAGTGATACCACTCCTTGTGTTTTTTTCCCCAAGATCTTGGGATATAGGCCATGGCCTTGGGATATTTTTTGTCTATCTTGGGATTTTTGGAGGGATTATTCAAGTATTTCTTCAGTGGTTTATCTCAAGGTAAGTATATGTACCGTATTTAGGATTCAGTTTCTGTTTTCTTAACGAATTTGGGATATTTTTGTCTATCTTAGGATTTTTTTGGGGTCAGTCCTAAATACAGTACACATGCTTACCTTGAGATAAACTACTGGTGAAATCATGAATAATCCCCTCAAAATCTTGGGAAAAATCCCAAGGAGTGGCATTCATTACCCCACCTCAGCAGTCTCTCGCAAGCGGCTTGGTGCCATTCGCGCCAGATATTTCAACTCCCGACCACAACCACACCACAACCCCATATGTTTGGGTTAAAATTAGATATATTGCCGGATGCGGATTTTTACTACCTTGACGTTGATGTGATTTTCATCCAATTCTGTAATGGTCACTGTTTCACTCACATTGCCGCACTGTTGGCAGTAAAAAAATCACAGCTCCCGCAGTCCCCGGGTTAAGGTTTAAACAGTCTAGTTTTGCAAAACCTGTGCAATATATTTAGAGACAGTTGGTGTTTTTGCAATCTTTATTCATCATTAAACACAATAATCTCCAGAAGAACCAGTTCGGATCTCATGAGAATGAAAAAAAATAAAATCGTAGGGGTCCATTTTTTTTTACACGGGATCGGGCAAAATGGCCCACACATATGGGACAAAATGGCCCTCATAAGGAAATGCTTGGTAACATTTCAAAATTTACCTTCTGATTGAGAATCATACTAGAAAGAGTATTTAACGTAAAACGAAAATAATTGAGTTCTTATTCGAAAAAAATATATATAATCCTCTTCGGCTCAGTAGCATGAACAACAATGAGTTCTTATGAAATTACTCACAAATTAAACGTGACATAACCTTCCATAACATGTAATCAATATTCATATAAAATAAATAGGAAACACTTTGTCCTTATCTTTCTTCAATGGAAATATGCTAGTTAGCAGCAAAAAAATATTGATAACTATTATAATTACACACATAATTTACAGATAAATTCAACATCGTCTTTATCTACACCTGCACAGTCGTCATGGGCCCAGTGCTTACAAGTAATACACTGGATCCACCCTTCACCTGCTATCTTGCTGTATTTTTCACTGCAGTATAAACAGACTGTGTCATCATCATCCTTGGCCTCACTTGACTCATGTTGTGTTGCAGTTGATGCGCAGTTTCTCTTCTTTTTCTTCTTTAGGATACAACCTGCAACTTTTTTTGCCTTCTGTTGTGGTTTGTTACTCTTTACCTTGGTCACTATTGCCATTTTTTGTTTCGCACTTTGCCTTTACAGTACATGTCTCGACAAGGCTTTTTCATGTAGGGACTTGATGTTATGTGCCCTGAGACTGCCTTTCTTGATTTGCACTTTGAACTTTTAACTCAATCTGCTTTAGGAGGAGGACTTATATTAAATTGAGAAATAAAACCAGAAGTACTAGCAGTGGCAGGTTCTGGACCCTTGGTGAATTGCGCTGGATCAGCAGCAGATACTGGGGCATCAGTAGGTCACTGGGCATCATTAAGGTTTAGGGCTAGCCTGTGCAACCTGTGGCTTGGTGGCCGCATGCGGCCCTCTAAAGGCCGGTTCCCACTATCCCGCTTGTACGGCCGCCGTACAGCAACAATGACGTTACCATCATCACCGCTTGAGTGGTATTTGTGGTAACTGGGCTAGGGTTGTGCGGTATCAAGAAAATACCGGTATTACCGATACCGGTTTACGGAAATAATACCGGTACGTCCTCACACCGGTATCAGTTACGATACTGGTATACCGATACCGTGCCCAAAAACCGGTATTACCGGTATCGGTATTTGATTTTTTCGTGTTTTTTTTTTACTTGTCCATTCTCAGACAATTATTAACCTCTACAGCATCGACCCCCCTAAAATAAAGTTTCCTATAGCGTCGGCCATTTTTTTTTTTTACAATTCTTAACCCCTACCGCACAGCATAGACCCCCCTAAAATAAAGTTTCCTGGGGCGT
>JACEEZ010018376.1:0-23699 GCA_016584305.1 Chionoecetes opilio | reverse complement strand
TGGCCCCAACAGCCTCACAAAAGTCATTTTCAAGCGGTTCAGTTGTCCCGGTTGTGCGTGGTCTGTTGTTTTTGGCGGCCGGGTGGGGGGTTCGCCGGCAACGATGCCCCGCCTTTTGTTTTTGGGCCGGACAGGCGCGCCGTTGTGTTGTTGGCCGCTTAAGAGCCGTCTTTTTAAAGATGACGCATAACAAAAAACGCAAGCTGCAAGAAGCCGGCTTCTTACGGCTTCTTCACCAAAATTCGCCTTATATTTTACTAGTAATCATTCTACCGCAAAATGTAAACACATCAAATCAGGCCTTCATATTTCTGAAAATCTATCACATATATAATATAGACAGATCTGTATTAATTTTACTGTAACGTATTATATGATGGTGTTCATTTCAATGCTTAATAATTGCTAACACTATTTATAACTTACAGAAAAAGTATAGACTTATTTTGACCCCCGAGTATGTTCGACGTATGTGCAGCATTTTTGTATAATTTCACAAAACCATTTCATCGAACATGTTCGGCGAAATGACCCTCGAAGTTCGACCAAACAGTCCAACCAAATGGCAAGTTCGACGAAACAGTCCGACGAAACGCACCGTGTGATAGCCGCTTAATTAGGCGTTTTCTGCGGGGGATTTTTGGTTGCAATCGGAAAATTTTCGATTGCAAACGGTCACAACAACAGCACAAATGATTGCGGGTCGGGCCAATCATCTTCCCTGGATGGTTGAACAGGGATCGAAATTTGAGCAAACGAAAAAATTTCGGTTGCAGAAAATCCCCGCAGAAAACGCCTCTTGTTAACTCTTCCCCTGTTTATAAATAAAGACGGGATTGTTGTCTTAGGACACCTGGACGCGCCTTGTTGATCAACAAGTAAATATTCCGTTTTCTTCCGCCTTTGTTAGTAAACAGACGTTCCCTCGTAAACAGACACTTGCCCACACGACACCGGTACGTCCTCACACCGGTATCAGTTACGATACCGGTATACCGATACCGTGCCCTAAAACCGGTATTGCCGGTATCGGTATTTTATTTTTTCGTGTTTTTTTTTACTTGTCCATTCTCAGACAATTATTAACCTCTACAGCATCGACCCCCCTAAAATAAAGTTTCCTATAGCGTAGGCCATTTCTTTTTTTTACAATTATTAACCCCTACCGTACAGCATAGACCCCCCTAAAATAAAGTTTCCTGTGGCGTCGGCCAGTGGCGGATTTAAGGGGGGACCGAGTAGACCATGGCCTAGGCCCCGCTCCCGCAAGGGCCCCGCACCCCAGAGGAAAAAATATGTTTTCAATGAAAATCTGAATGCTGGACATTTTTTATTCGCTCGAACACCTGTTACATTGCATGTACCATAATATGCCACAAATAGTACCAACATAATGTAAAATATGGGTGGAAAAAGTTTCAGTTAAACTAATATGAAATCTGAATCACATTTGGTAAAATTCTAGAGACCTTTCCCTCCCTTATTAGGGGTTTTATTTTATCCAGACCTTCACAAATCCCTTCAGATACCTCTAAAACGTAATAATAAAGTGGGGGAGAGATTAAAAAATAAAAAATAAATTACTAACCTAACCTAACCTAACTGGTAAAATTGTAGTCCTTTCCCACCCTTACATCTTGTTAGGAGGTTATTGGTTAGGTTGTAGTGAGGTTAGGTTAGAAATTTTATTTTGGGGGGTCCAGGGCGGGGGTAATGTAGGGGGAGGGGGCGTTGAAGGGGGCATCTCTCCCCCACTTTAGAATTATGTTTTAGAGGTATCTGAAGGGGTCTGTGAAGGTCTGGAGAAAAAAGAAACACTAATAAGGGCGGGAAAGGACTCTAGAAATTAACCCCGCATTTCATTCAGGGCCCCGCACTCCCACCGGCCTAGGGCCCCGCACACCATAAATCCGCCCCTGGCGTCAGCCATCTCTTTTTTTACACTTCGTAACCCCTACCGTACAGCATAGACCCCCCTAAAATAAAGTTTTATGTGGCGTAGGCCATTTCTTTTTTGTATCAGTAATTAGTATGTATAATGTAACCTCTAAATAAGGAAAATAACAATAATTTGATTCAAATTTTCTTTTAACATTTATTTTTGGACAAAGAGTTCCTAAGATTCCTGGGAAAGACAGTTTAGATAGATATATAGCCAGAGCTGGGCAGTATTTGAATACATTTGTATTTAAATACATTTGTGTATTAGGAAAACTATTTATAAATACATTAGTTTTCATGTATTTAAATACAGTAATTAAATACTTTAATGAGTATTTAAATACATTGTATTTATATACATATAATATAATACAGGGTGTAACACGAGTTTCTGCAAATATTGAGACAGATGATATATCGTATAATTCTAAGTAGAAAATGCTCTATATGGTCAGGTCGCCGCCAGCTATACCCTGCATGGAATGATAAAGTTTTTTTCTCGATGGAGTCTACATCATTAGAATGTCTATAAAGCATATCAAGCGGATAACAAGAGAAAATCCTTGGGCAATCCGAGAAATCGACGAAAGTCCAAAATGGCCGCCATGACGGCCGACTTCCGTAGACATATATATAAAAACCCTAACTACTAGGTCTAGAATCACATGTAATAGTACTTTTCCATATGATTTTGACATGAGAAATTCGTTTATGTGGTTATTTTTTCAATTGGAGGTAAAAACAAGGTCAAAAGTCAAGTTCAACGTAACATTACGGATAATTTTTTACATGAAAACAGTAATTAATTAAACAGTGTATTCCAAACCAAAATTCTATACATTGACAATAACATAATCTTTCATTCCAGAAGGAAATTGTTAGCAAAGTTCAAATGTCTATTTGTTGTGGCACCCATCTCTCCTCTGCAGTTGCAGAAGAGGTTGCAAGGTAGGCCGTGCACCTTGCAGTTGCATCTCCTGGAGGCGCATCCCTTGTCGCTGCCGCAGCCGCATTTAAGGACTTTCAGGAGATACACAGGTGCCAGGGGTGTGTCTGGAGGTACGACAGTCGTGTGTAGAACAATGCTGCCCTCGGGACGATACCATCCATGTTTGGTTGGGTCCAGAGTAGGGGGATCGGGCTCGAGGCAGTTGAGCATTACAGACACAGCTAGATGACCGCGTAGTGCGTTCTCATTGAAGGCTACGTCCGTAGAAGGAAGACAGCACAGCTTTTGTGGCTTAAGACCTTGGCGTTTCATTTTTTTTCTGCCACACTTTCAATCGTGCGTCACAGAGAGATTCACAGTTGCGCATGTTATAGCATGCTAGGATGAAGGCCCTTGCCTCTGCCAGCACCTTGTTGTATTGGTTCATCGGAAGTGAGCTATCGCCAAACACCCGGAATTCCGCGCCTCCTGTAGGAAACCATATTGCATTATATTTTAATTATATTACTTGAAATGTTCATTATGCTTATGCTTGGTGGAAAAATCATCACCCTATGGGAACGTTTATTACCTGCTCTCAGAACCTTCAGCACGATGCCTTTCCCGAAGCCGTAATAGCTGGCGACCGTGTCGCAACCCGACAGTGCATGCGTGTGCCGCAAGGAGGCCGGGGATGATTGAAAGATTATCTTGCAAAGTTGCATCGATGTCAATAATGGAACGGTCTTTCAGCGGCGACTACATGTAGACACTGCTTGCATTTATCACTCCACCATGTCGGAAATGTTATAGAAGTGCAAACATGTCAGCGTAGCGTCCGCGTCGCGTAGCAGTCACGATGATATAGTGCATCAGCCGCATGAAGGTCGGCTGCTCTGACGGCGAGGCCGGATAGTCGCTGCAGCACCTCGTCCTTCCAACTGTCTGCTCGTTCGGTGCACTCATCGTATATTTTATCTTCTATGGTGTACCACTTAGTTGTTCCACCTACACCTCTCTTGCCTTCAGTCTCTCTCACAAGATATGCCTGATTCCACCGATTCGGGTGTTTGGGATCTTGTTCGGACCAGTTGGACATGGTCCACAGCAACAGAAACATTGATGTAACCAATCAAACGGAGACCCCTGGCTGGACCGTGTCCTCTTTGTAGGTATTGACTGAGGACTTGATACGCTTCTTTTTTGTTTTTCTAATAATCGTTTGGCTTTTATGAGATACTTCGCATGATTCATGATACTGGACTTGATACGTCGGATCATTTTTCAATTTGGTTTTAAGTTCGACATGTATGTTATCACCATGAATTTCACTGTGTTCAATAATACTGTTTAGTCTTTCACCACCAACCTTGGTGACCTGGAGTCTGTCTTTGTCAGAGCAGCTGTAGCAAAATTTGGAAAGGCATTTGTCATCCATTGTCTCTGTGGCCACCACCACTATCACCTTTAAATATTTACAACTACATGTACACTGGATTGTTAGTTCATGTTACCAATCAAACGACGACGAACAACGGATATCAGTGTAGAATCTTTCACAATATTCAGTTTGCTTTATATTATTCTGCTCTTGCGTAAGGGAATAATGTTTTATATATCCATTTCTCATTCATGTCAATGTATATTCATGACCAACAATACTTGCAGCTTGAAGGTTGGTGCAGGAATATTGCATGCTTGTACTAGGTTGTCATTTGTCTATTTTCATATTTATTATTCAATTGCAAGTATTTTTCGTTTATAAGTACGAAATCATCCCAAATTTTTGCTTTTGTTTTACTGTTTTGTCATAATTACCACAAGAGTGTCACCACACTACGTCCACCATTACCACCATTGTCCTTGTGGTTTTTGTTTGTTTCATCACACTCGTCAGTCACTGCACAGATGTCTTCGTCCACCTTATCATCCTTACTTTCACATCCAGAGCTTAAAGTAATCGTCCAGACCCAAATTTTTTTTGCCGAATTATGTTGAATGTACATTCAAAACACCTAATCCACCAAAAATAATTGATTTCCAGGCCTTATATCCGTAAAACCACGACTTTTGTAAAAAGCGCGCGAAAAAAAAATCTTCCCTCCAACACAGGCTACGACTGTTATTGATGACGTCAGAACAAGGGACGCCCGAGACACTCTGTCTGACACCTGTCTGCAAATGTTATGATGAGCGATTGTACTTCGGGTCAGACAGTGAATCTGTCGCTGTGACATCTAGAGAACGATGCTCAATCTGACACCGAAAGAAAATGACGCTGGTCGCGTATACTATGAGGAAAAAGAACCTCAGATTGTCATGGAATCCTATGTTTTGAGCCGAGTACGAGTGGATGAACAGGTGTTAGCAGAGCCTAGGTTCAGCAGGAGGACCTGGCACTTCTCCAAAACATGGATTGGTAAATAAGGTTAAACCATGTGTGTGTGGGAATCACAATAAAGGTACTTTCGAGAAAATCCTACGGTTAGTTTTGGAGCTACAGTCAAACGTCATTACTCGGAAACCACATACTAGCATTAACTACAGCATAGAGTTGGAAAATATGCGGGCGGGAAGGCAGAAAGTGTGACAGCCACACCAACACAGGGTCTCTCACCGCAGGGCACGCCCACTCCACAACTGGTTTACTTGGTCTTGTTAAGAGGCAAAGCCTCACAGTCGTGGTGGGTCCACCGCTGCTGCCAGTCCTAGCGTCCCTGTCTAACAGGCCACCTGGTCTGGTATAGTGTTGGACTGAGTCAGTCTTACGGGGGGCGCCCCGTTCTCAACACAACTGCTCGCCCCAACACACTATAGGCGTGTATCACCCTACACACGCCACTCCTTTCCGTGTGCAAACTTTTCTCGAAAGGCACAGCTGTCTTGCTGCACCCATAAAGGATGCATGCATGTGGCATATAGCAAAAAAAAATCTTTCAGAAACACCCAAATATCTTCAAGTACTATATTTATCTCTGTTTACGTGCCTCTCTGATCAGCGCGGGAAGATGAGCCTCCCTGATGGTACGTCACCGAGCCTGAGCCTGAGCGTCTGCAAACCTTGAGAGCGCTTTGAAAACTCGGGGAATTTGCAGATTTTGATTGCGGATTATTTAAAAACGGCTGACTGGATACAAAAAGTGACGACGTGTTGTTGATATACTCGTTAATGGCTATGATTTGATTGCATTAAATCAGGAATGATGAAATGGTCTGGACGATTACTTTAAAGTAATCGTCCAGACCCAATTTTGTTTTGCCTAATTATGTTGAATGTACAATAAACAGCGAAGCCGACCAGACACCCCTGCCGCCATCTTTTACCCCAGCAGGAAAAACATCCCCACGGATTGACCACAGGCCACATTTTTTACCCTAGCTAGTAAAATTCGTAGAGCCTCCGTCTGTCCTCCCTCCTTCCCTCCACTCTCATTATCTCTCTCTCTCTCTCTCTCTCTCTCTCTCTCTCTCTCTTCTCTCTACTCTCTCTCTCTCTCTCTCTCTCTCTCTCCTCTCTCTCTCTCTCTCTCTCTCCTCCACACACACACACAAAGACGTAATATTGGAAATAAAATATATTCGTAAATAACATAGATATTATTTCAGCAAGATTATAAAGTGAGAGAGAGAGGAGAGAGAAGAGAGAGAGAGGGGAGAGAGAGAGGAGAGAGAGAGAGAGAGAGAGAGTTAGAGAGAGAGGAGAGAGAGAGAGACGAGAGGAGAGAGAAGAGAGAGAGGGGACGAGATGATAAGGATTTGAGCGTCAGGGCAGTAGCGGCGACCTCTCTCTCTCTCTCTCTCTCTCTCTCTCTCTCTCTCTCTCTCTCTCTTCTCTCTCTATCTTCTATCTCATCTCTCTCTGATAGTTTTAACGTAGTTTTCTTAAATTATAAGACGCATAACAATATAAGTTCACCAATAAAGTTTTGACATCTATAGAAATGAATATATATATATACAGAGAGAGAAAGACAGACAAACAGACCTCTTCCTCATTCTAATTCCTCACTTCCCACCCCTCGCACCCCTGCCCATCTATTTTTTTGTTTGGGGTGTGTGTGTGTGTGTGTGTGGGGTGTGTGTGTTTGTGTGTGTGTGGTTGGGGGTGCGTGTGCGTTGTGTGTGTGGGGGTTTCCCCGTGCCTCGTGTTTTGTCGTTGCATAAACATTAACAATTCATTATAAAAAGTTACCGAACTTTAAAAAGTCATAAAAAATTTGCAGAACTGGTCTTTTTTTTTGAAATTTCCCTCTCAGACGTTTTACATCTAGAAGTTTAAAGTTGATGTAAAGATACAATAATCTCCCCCATTATCTCGCCATGCTTTCCCGTTTTCATGTCCCCATCATAATGAAAATCGTTTCCTCTAAGTTTAAAGCTTTTGTTTTTTTCCTTTTCCCCCCCTTGAAACTCTAAGGAAAATGAAGCTCGCGCAACCCCGGGGCATTGTCAAGAAAATGAAAAAGGGGACGTTTTTTCCCTGAGCTGATTTGGGTTTCATTGTTTGGAAGGTTGCCCTTCGGGTCTTTTGTCCAAACTCTTTAAAATTTTTTTTTCCTTCTCAAAAAATTTCCCTTCTAAAACATGCCTATCAGACCAGTAGAAAGTAAACATTTTTGACATAAAATTATATAAATATATAATTATTATATATATATATATTATAAAAAAATTTTTAGATATAATAATATAATATATAAATATATTTATATATATAACTTTTATATTTTAAATTTTTATATATATATAAAAGTATTATATATATATATATATATATATATATAATAATTTTTTAAAATATAAATAAAATTTTAAATTTAATTTAAATATAAAATTAATATATTATATTTTAATATATATAAATATAATATAATATTAAATTATATATATTAAAAAAAAAAAAAAAATAAAAGATATTAGAGAGGAGAGAGAGAGAGAGAGAGAGAGAGAGGAGAGAAAAAAAAAAAAAAAAAACAAAAAAAAAAGGGGAGAGCGATAAAAGAAAAAAAAAAAAGGGGGAGGGGGAGAAGGGAGGAGAGGAGGGGATGAACAACACAAACAAAAACAACACCCCCAAAAAAAAAAAAAAAGGAACAGCCCAAAAACTATTTTCTTCAAAAAAAAAAAAAAACTTCGTCGGGTAAGTGGGGAAGGGAAAGTGGGGCGGAAGGGGAACAGTTTTTAGGTTTTTATAAATATAATTTTTAGCTTAAAATACTCCCCGTTTGCCCCCTTTTACACGAACCACACACGTCCGGCTCGCCATTTACACGATCGAAGCTATAATTTTTTGTGTCAGAAAAATAAATCATCGTTTTTTCATGCCCTTTTTTTCCCCTTTTCATTCGTGGAAAGAAATGGCGGCGTTCTTGATGGGCCCTGGGGGGAAAGGGACCCTTTCGCAGGCTCTGCTGAAGTATAGGCGGTTAGCGGCGGGGGCTCGGGGGTCAATCACCACAAAGAGAACCCGGAAAGGGAAGTGTTTTATGGCCCCCGAGGATTTGAAAGGGGGACGTCTAGATTACCTAGAATTTGGAAAGGATAGCAAGATCTTTTGGGGTGTCCCAAATATACAAGCACTTTTATATTTTGTTTTGGGGTTTGTTTGTTGGTGTGGGTGTGGGTTTTTGTGTGGGGTGTGTGTGTGTTGGGTTTTTTAAATCAATCAACATTGGGGGCATACGCTGGGGCGCGGCTCCCCCAACTACGACGCCACTCCCAGGGGTACAGGGGCGCGGCCCCCATGCAGGCCCCTTTTCCTTTACAAGAACCCCCGACGGGGAAACATCAATTTGCCCCAGCCACGACCTTTGGGGGGCACCCCCTTGGCCTTCGCGGACACACAGACACACAGACACCACACTTTCGCTTATTTTAAAAATTTATAATTATAATTTATATATATTATATATATATATTATTTTTATTTTTATAAATTATAAAAATTTATAATTTTATAATATTTTTAAATATAAAAAATATAATATTTTTATATAAAAATTTAAAAATATATATATATTTATATATATAATATTTATATATTTATATAAATATATATATATATATTTATATATTATATAAATATATAATATATTTTAATTAATAAATATATATATATATTTTATATATAAATATAAAAATATAAAAATATATTTTAAAATATAAATTAAAAATATATATATATAATAAAATATATATTATTTTAAAAATTACTATAAATATATATAATATATATATATAAATATATATATATATATATTATATAATATTTTATAACTATATATATCATAAAATATATTATATATATTATAAAAATTTTTATGTTATTATTTCCCGTAATCTTAAAGGGTTACATAAGAAAAAAGGGCCAAAGGAGTGTTGGGTGGGGGGTGTGGTAGCGCCCGGAAATTTTTGGGTGTTCAGATATGGCAAACCTAATATTTTTTGAACTTCTTTTTTTTATTTTTTAAATTTCCCACTCCTTCCTCTATACACACCGCCTTTCCCTCTCCTTCCACAATAAAATTTTACACGAAAGGCAATATTTATCAACAATGGGAAAAATTGGGTGATCCCCCCACACCCCACCAAAACCAGATTGGTATCACGCCAGTATAAACTAGTGCTGCGGCAAATTTAGGTTTTCCGGCACACCTTGGCTTGTATTACCGGGTGACCCCAAAAAAGGGTTTCGAGTTTTTTGTGGGGGTGGAAAGCTTTTTCGCTGTGATTTAAAAAATGGCATTTTTTTTTCTCTAGCACGTATTTTTTTGAAATATCGGCTTTTTAAAATTTCAATAGCTATTTATAATTATTACGTATAAAAATTTATAAAAATTAATCGAAAAAAACCCCCCCACGTTAAATTATATACCGTAATTTAAAATTTTGGGTGGTCCCTGGGGCTTTATTAGGACCTAAGTAAAATTTGGAAAAAAAAATATATTAAATTTAGTTCCAAATAGTAAAAAGTGCCAATTTTGGAAATATCCGAAAAATGCCAAATCACAGAAAATTTTTGACTTTTATTTATTTTATATATAATATATAATATTTAATATATATATATTTTAAAATTTATTATACATATTATAATTATATAATATAATTTATATATATATATTTTGTTTTTTGGAACAAACTTCGAGATTTTTTTTTGAGAGTGAGAGAAGATGGCTGTTCGAAGAACGCAGATCTAGACTGTTTTTCAAAAGAACAGTCAAGATTCAAAGGGTAAAATATACATATGATCAAAAAACATACCAACACACAAAAGTATCCCCCGCTCCATAGAATCAGGGGTTTTTCTGTAGTTGCTCTTGCTTTTGTAGGAGCAGACTTTACGTTGTACGCCAGCAATGCCCCCATCATGTTGGGGACTAAATTTGCCCTTTGGTATCGGGTTTTCCCAGGGTGGCAATGTCTGGGGGAAACGTTCCCCCGTTCATGACCGCGCCAAGTTTCGTGGGAAAAAATAAAGATGTGAAGGGAAAAAAGGTTTTTGAGTAATCGAGCCCCAAGCGTGGTAACTTTAAAAAGGGATTTACAATTTTCCCATAATTCGATCCCGAACTTTACCTGGGTAGTTCTTTAAACAGCCAAAAAGTTTTCCAAGCAGCTTTTTCCAGGGCATTTGGCTCTTTACAAAGCATATCTTTGAGTAGTTGACGTTTTGGGCCTTTGAAAAACCTGCCTTTACTTGGTTTAGATACAGGCGTTAAACTTTGCTAAAAAAATATGAAAGCCGCACCTTTTTAACCCATGGCCCTTAAAAAAATTTTCTTTAAACCCCCCAATTTCAGAGAATGGAGGTAAGTAACCTTTTCACTGTCAAAAAAGAGGTTGTACATACAGTTAAACCTGCCAGGTGGTTTTCGTTTTGGGGCCATTCCTTTTTTTTTAAGTTTTCTGTCCCCTTTAAACGGCCCCAAACAAAAAAAAACAGGCTTAGGTAACCTAAGGAATCCTAGAAGCAGGAGATTTTCGGGCCCAACAGATTCCCCTTGTTTTCATATTTAAAGAGATAAAAAAAGTCTTCATGTTTATAAATTTCACTATTCATGGCCCTGCCAATGGAACCTCGGAAACTTATTTTCCCTTTTTGCAGAAGAACGGCCCTTTTGCGTGTTTTTCCCGAAACTATGAAAAGCTGCACTCACCTTTTATAAAACGTGAGGGTCCAAAATTGTTCCGAGGTGTAACATCAAAATAGTAACAGAGCTTGTGTTTCCTCTTGAAGAAGTGAAAGTTCTTTTGTCTACGACGAAACGTGGTTGAGAACTCCTTTTGTAGCAAATTCCATTCTTTAGGCCCAGATCCAAAAGGACTTCACTTTTCCTTGGTAGACTAGGCCCTAGCAAGGTCAGTAGCATTTCCCGACGATGAATTTGGGCCCTGTTTTCTCCCCTTTTTTGAAATTGGTTCTGGGATTATTTTCCCCCTTCGAATTGATTCCTTAAGCACTTGCAATTTGGGAAAATTTGGAACTGGGAGATAGGACCATGTGGCACGGGTGTGGCAGAAGGTACGTCAGGAACCTGATTTTAGCTCGGTTTTTACTGAAAATCCTTTTATGTTAGTGAGGAGAAGTAGAGTCAGTACTGTGATCCTTTTGTTCACGCCAAACCATTGGGGTGCGAATGCCATGCTGATGGCCCTTTGCCCCGACCATTATCAAGTGGGTTTACCAGGGGTTGCATGCACGGGTGGCCCCCCTTCTTATTTGATCACCTATAGGCATTAAGTAAAGCAGATAAGCTGCTTTAACATTTTTGTAAGAGGTTTCTTTAGACGTCAGGGTAAAAAAAATTTCCCCATAGTAACAAAAACTGTCCCAGCATTCACCCAAGTTTCGGCGCTCCCTCACAGCCGGGAAAGGTACATATACGGTAAACCAATAAAATTAGGAATCCACTAAATCAAACACATCTATCTGCAAAGAAAAATAAAAAGTTTTAAAAATGTCAATAGTTTCGATCAGAGGTAAAAATAACACAGCCCCGCTAACCCCCCGCAATACGCAGCGCGCCACCCCCCCCCTGTCACGCACAAAACCCCCTAAATCAAAAACACTGCACTGCCCTAAATAGGCTTTAGAAAAGAAAAAATTAAGAGTTTTAAAAAGAAAAAATTTGGGGAACCCCCTTTTTTCTGATTTTTCTCAATTTTTCATGAAATTTGGGGCGGTTCTCAAAAAGGGCGTGATAGAGTTAATTGAACATCAGATTCGGTTCAGAGGGTCGATTTACTATAATCAGCTTTATTTAGTCCAGAACCCTATTTCGATTTTTTTTTTTCGACCCGTGTAAAAAATATTTTAAATCAGACCTTTGGAAACAGCATTATTTTGTATTGCAAAATTTGTTTCGTATAAGTTCTATAAATTGTGGCACAACGCTCATGCAGCCGCCAAAAGAAATTTGGGGGCCCCAACTTTTGCCTCCCGACGCAGTCTTTCAAGGTCACACAAGCAGGGAAATGACGTCACGGGGAGTCACGTTGGGAAGACGGGGTAGCAAATACGGGAAGTGGAAACCCGCATAAAAATGTTAGCTGAAGCTTCCCCCCGGGGGACGAATAGGGAGGTTGCCCACTTTCCAGGGGAAAGGGGTCTTTGGGATTGTTCTTGATGATTTCCCTTTAGATTTTAAAATCATTTTGGTCCTTGGTCCTCGAGCAGTCCAAGTTTTCAGTTATTCTTTGGACTCGGTAGGGTACACATTTCTTTGATCGTTTTTTTTTTGGGGGTTTCCCCCGGGTTTTGTGGGGAGTCACACCAGCGAAAAATAAGGCTCCTTTCCTCAGTGTGTAACCCAGGACACCAACTTTGGGTTTAGCCTCGCGATTGATACTCTGTTCGAGAGCCGATCCGTAGGAAAAGCAGTTGAAAGCCTTTCTGAGCGTTTACAACGAAAACCCTTTGACTGTGCGAAACTTCGTGGAGCTGAACCTCCCGTGAGCATTTCCCAAATAGATGGGGGGATCGTGCTGTTTCGCGGCCCGCCCGGAAAAGTACGGATGATTCAAGGACGGGGGTAAGGGCATTTCAAAACAGCCTACGGTCTGCCCGAAGTAACTTTAAGAGGGGGTCACCCGATCCAGAAAGCTAATCCAGTAAAGGAATGTTTGATTTTTCTTTCCGTGTCTTGAATTTTTCATTTTCTGAGAAGAGAGGATGACAAAGGGATTTCAATCTCCTGGCACACAGCAGTGCAGGCTTCCGGGGATTGCATTTTGAAGGTATTCTCTAGATCTGCAATTAAGTGCATGGTCTCATATCCAACCAGGGCAACTTGTTTTCATTGCAAAGGTTTCGGCAGCTGATAGAAACAAGGGGAAAACGTGCTTAGTGTACAAGTCTGATTCCTCTTAGACCTCGGGCATACGCTTCCCTTGCAAAACAAACTCAGGGAAAGCATGAGCATACACTTCAGGTACTGTCAGCATGTTGTGGAGACCACCATCACTAAACAGCTTTCCCTATACTGGCTATGAAAGCCATAGTGAGATGCATCCCACAAGCCTCATCGTCACTCGACCAGCCAAGGGGTCTGGCTCAGTCCCGAGAATCTGTTCAGCCTTGCTATATATTGCCAGGTTAGCCAGTGACCAGAAAAATGTTTTTGTCCCACTGCATTTGCAATTTCAACCAATTTCAGCAAAGTCGTGTAGATCGTTTGAGAAGTCAGAGGGTGGCGCATTTAAAGAATGGGATATACCATATTCGAGTCAGGGAATTTCTCTCTCGCTAACTAGAGAATTTAATCCCCCCCAAGCCGGAATACGTGAGGTTTCAGGGGGACTTTCACGGGCCATTTCCCAAATAAGTCTTTTAGTACCACATCACTAGCAGACTTTTCCAGTTCTTTGACTTCCATTTCACACATGGTTCTGGTTGGTATGGGGTTTGTGTAGCGTTTGATTCCTCCTCATCACAGCTCTGTGCATCTAGGGTTTTTAGGTTTGATCTTGGAATGAAAGGGTGTTTCTTTGGCCTAGGGGATTTTTGATAAAACCCACCCAGCCTAGCCTGTTCAAAAAAACAATATTCCATTTTTATACCCCCTGACGGTTTCCAAGTTTTTTGACTGGAAAAGTCAAAAAATTACAACCATTTAACCCAAAATGTCAGGAACCCCTTGCCTCATAAAGCATGAAGTTTTTCTATACAAGTTTTTGAAACGCCAGTTTCGGAGATTTTGAGTTTTTTTCCCCTTTTTTTCACCAATAAATGGGCAAAAAGCAGGTTAAAGCAAGTAATTTAGAGCTGACTGAAACATCAAAATGCATAGAAACTTTTTAGGGAAATATTACATGTGAATTACAGAAAAATTTTCAAAAAAATTAAACTAAATAAATTTTTTCACTCTAGTACAAATTCCAAGGGTTTTAGCATGAACTAAGGTTGTTTTTTGTTGCAGATCTTTTGAAACTGCTAACAAATCCAGAGGAACTTCAAAAAGAAACTCACTTGGCAGTAAGCAAGGAGTCCGAGGACGCAAATTTGACATCCAAAAAACCTCCACCGCAGCCAGAGACAAGCTTTACGCCGACCTGAAACTGATCTGCACAGAAACCTTTCCTGATCGGCTACCATCATCCAGATCAGGGCCCCCTTTCCCCCACCAACAGACGGGCCCTTTCCAGTACCCTCCATCTCCAGAGTTTGCCAGAAAATAAGGGAAATCCAAACCCTCAAAAAACCTCGCCAATGAAACAGTGGAGGCACATCCTTCGTCAGATGGCTGGAAAAAGACCAAAACAAGTACAATGCAGCGCACTTTTCATGAACTTCACAAAAAGCACAGAGATTAGAAAGGGAAAAAAGGGAGAACAGGGCCCCTGGAGGGAAAAAGAGTCCCTTTGTCCGGGAATTAGAACCCTTTCGAATAGGGTTTCAGATGCCATCCGGAAAATAGAGAGAAACCCCGACTGTATCAAGGGAAAAGAAGGACAAGGACATCAGGTTTCCAGGATCAGAGACAGAGAGAAAGGCCCACGTTGGTCTGACAAGATATTGAGTCCGGCCCCAGCAAGAAAAGAAAAGGGCGAAGCTGCAGCGAGAGAGGAACAAGTATAAATTTTGTCGAAAAAATTTCTCAATTTTTCAGCTCCACACAGCGAAGGACTGCTGCTATGTTTCCCGGGCTGACCAAACCGAAGTGAAGGGAAAGCAGAGGACATGGATTCCCAACAACCTCTTTCGGATGTTAATCCCCAAGAACTGTGCCCTCTACTTTTCCCAGGGGGTCAGGGAGGGTTGACTTTCCCGTTACCGTGATCTTTGGGGATTGTCTGACAATAAAGTGACAGCCTTAGTCTCGCTACATTGAAGGGTGGAGTGACCTGGAAAAGTTTGTCACCCAACCTCAACAACGAGACGGAACAGGATGCTGAAAAGGTCCCACATCAGCCAGGAGACATGGCAGCTTTTAGGAGGACCCTCCCAAAGTATGGCTCCCCACTGGGATGGCAAGGTAGAATGTCCTGGGAATGATCCTGGGACCATTTCAGAGACTCTGGCTGTGCTTGTTCGGGACCCCCTGATATCCTAAAGGCAAGCACTGGGAGTCCCATGAAGACAGAAAACAGGAACGGTCAGGCAGAGGCACCTGGATTTGCGGGGGAGGGGGGCTTACTGGAGGATCACCCCCCTTGTTTTTGACACAAGGGCCCAGCAACAGGGGTAATCGGGGAGCTCCCAAAGCTTTGGAGCAACAGCTTGAAGGAAGGTGTTCTACCGGGCCTGCAGAAACCACATTCAGAAGTGCGGTTGGGCTGTATGGGGGAATTGTTTTGGGAAGGTCAAAAGGGCCCCGAGAAACCTTGGGTTTAAGACTTTAAGGACGTTTTTGGGAAAATCTTTCCAAGACAACCTACAACCCCGCCCCAGACAAAAATGGTTTTAAAAAAAAAGAAGAAAAAGGCAAGGAAATAACAGGAAATCCCGAGGTCGGAGAAGCCCCCTAGAGCTGCCCCACCGTGAGATGGCTGGGTTACACTGATCTCCTTGGAGACACGCCTCCCCCGGAATCCCCGGGGGCTCTGGAAACCCTTATCAGGGCCCGGTGGAGGGGCCGAAACCGTTTCTATGAAGATGTTCTGCTTTCGGGGAGT
The DNA here is from genome assembly GCA_016584305.1 of Chionoecetes opilio. NCBI lineage: Eukaryota > Metazoa > Arthropoda > Malacostraca > Decapoda > Majidae > Chionoecetes > Chionoecetes opilio. The sequence continues at coordinate 7,714 of JACEEZ010018376.1, read as the reverse complement.
GGAGTAGATGAAGAAACTGTTGTGAAGCTGGGAAAGCCTCAACCTTCCTAGGGACTTTCTAACACCCATGGGATGTCATTACATTGCTGCAGATGCTCTGCAAATGACTGCAGTTATGAAGGACTGATGAAGTTCAAGAGAACAGATCCAGAGAGCCCGCAGTGTACAAAAAATTTGAAAAAACCCCAAGTGGTACCGCACAGGAGGTTTTGGCCGTTCGCTCTTCGGTAGCAGATCAGTGACAAAAAGGGAAACAGGGGCATGCTGCCCAAAGGGGCCCCACGAAAACCCGATAGCTTTAGACGGGGAAAAAATGTTCCCTAGGTTACAGCCAAGCGACTCTGGTGATCTAGTTGGTCCAGAGATCATCTTCTGCTTTACACCCCTTGCATTTGGTATGACTGGCTTCGCAACTGTGGGGACAGGCCCAAAGGGGTGATGACTACAGCAAGGCCCCGGAAATGTCAGCAATGTAAAAGTAGTGAAGACATTGCGAGCGGGAGTCAAGATGTGACTGATTTCGCAAACATCATTACCAAGATTTCAGCAAAAAACAGTACCTTTTTCAAAAGTGGAAACAACCGTGAGCGATTTTATAGCTTCAAAAGCAAACTCTGAAAAAATGACTGTGAGTGTCCCTTTGAATAGACAATGAGTTTTTTGCCTTGAAAAAGTTTTTGAGTCTTTTTCACACATTTTTTTTATGTCAAGATTGTAAATTTATAAAATTTATATGAAATTTTTAGAAATTTTCTTTTTTTTTGGGTTGAGGTCTTTTTTTTTTGAAAGTTACTTGGGTTTTTTTTTTCAGAAATAATATTTAAAAAAGTTTAAAATTTTATACCCAATTTGTTGTTTTATCCCCAATTTTAACAAAAACTCAGGTGAAAAAAAGTTGGCGGAAGGCAAAATTTGGGCTTTTCTACTGTCGCGGGGCAATATCTTGAGGCCAATGGGCAAAAAGGGTTTCCCGACATTTTAGTTTAAAAATTTTTTTTAATTTTCGGCTTTTCCGGTCAAAAAACATGGGAAAAACCCTTTCAGGGGGGTTTAAAAAAAAAGGAAAAAATTTTTTTTGAACAGGGCTAACCCAGCCCACAGCCATTGAATGGTTTGTGTTCTTTCCGTTATTTTCTGTCATTTTTTTCGAAATTGTCAATGCGGATCAACATGGTTTTTAATACCATTTCAGGATCATAGACAGAAATGTCACGGATATAGAACGTCAGACTTGGTTTACAGTTTTTCAAAGCAATGGGAGTGAGGGGAAAACGCCTTTATCAAAGTATCTGTGTCAAAAGAGGACAGGTTTCTATCAGGTCTCGACTACCATGGGCGGGGCAGCTTCACCTAAACCAAATGATTGGGGTAGGATTTTACAAACTAGAGAAATCTGTTGTGACATATTGCAAGAACTCTCATTTCAATGTTTCCCATGTGAGTTCTCAGATTCATAGCTTTGTAGCGCTGTCAAAGTTTTTTTTTGAAGTACACCATGCAACGAAATCATACATAGGATTCGGAACAAAGTCCTTGCACTGTTTTGTCTCCATATTCCCACTAAGAATCATAACGATCAGATTGAAATGTAATGTCACCGATACATTCCGGGATGATACCAGCTGCCTTATGCAAGACAACAGGTCCTCTTCTGAATTGACATCATCAGAGGATTCGAGTTCACTTTCACCAATTTCATTTACAGCACTTGTAGCCCCCAAAAAGGGTTTTTCAAGGCCTCGGCAACTGTGATATCCCCTGAGCATGCAAAGATCAGACTTCCCAGGCTGGATGATGAATGAAACCCTGTCTCCGAAATGCTTCTGTAATTTCTCCTTCAATCTCCATGTAGTACAAGGACTCGTTGGTTTTAGAGTTGACCTCTGCTGATATAGCGACCAATCGTTCATTCAGGACAGACAAGGTTGTGATAGAGATGGTTTTGGACAGGACAGTCTTTTCAATCTCCTTACACAAACTTTTGAAGGCACACGCATTGTCAGATTTATCAACCTTAGCCCTAGCACTAGCAGCTTTAATATTGGTAAGCGAGATGTAATGCGAATAGCAAGAGCGATGATATTTGCATCCATTGCAAAAAAGTCAGTGTTTGACAGCATTCGCATTTGAATCTCATAAGTCGTTTCTCTGAATGGCGCATCAAGCACTCTTTGCCGTGTGGTGGACCCGTCCAGTTGAGACGTTCGACAGTTTCTCCTTCCAGCTATGTGATTTCCCACATATGAAACAGCCTGATCGAATGTCAAATTGCGACGTGTCATATCGCCGGAAAAAGAGACAGTCCAACCGTAGGCCCACTACCTGTTGCGCCATCGTCAGCGTCAGCACATGTACCAGTGTTTTTTTGGGGTATCTGGATATTCCTTTGTTTTGTTATAATTTGCTCTGCACTTTTGGTGGAATTTGATAACAGTATCTCCTTTTAGGATGTCGTTTTTCACTGGAAACAGCCGATCATAGGGCACCTCTTTACGAAGTTCGGCAGCTTTCAGAATGGATTTCAATCCTTCGACTCCAGGATTCTGGACAACTGGGTTATCAGCTTTGGTTTTGGATAATGAAATCTCGCAAAATACGCAGCATTCGCAAAGACTCGTTCTTCTCCTCTTCTGAGCGGGTTCTTCTGGTGGTTCCATACTTTCTTCAACCTGCAAAAGGAAAAAAACATACACAATTAGAAAGTGATAGAGTAACAATGAGTGTAACGTTTTGCGCAAGGTTTCTTTGTATAACTGAAGACAAAGTACGAGTCAAAATTTGGGCCAAAAAATGGGTAAAACCCCTAATTTTGGGTATTTAGGGTCCAAAACACCATTGAAGTGGGTTTCAACCCCCTATATTGTGAGAGTGTACTTGGCAGAAAGGAATTAATGTGATGTTACCAAGTTTTCAATCTTTGTAAAATGCCAAAATAACCCAAATTTTTTAAGATATTCAAAAATTCTCAATTTTGTATGGGTGAAATGGGTTAAATGGGTTAAATGGCAATGTTTGAATTATAATCTGACTGTAAACCATCGTTTTTCACAAAGTAGACATCCTAACGAATCCAACGATACCTAATTTGCCTTGTTCTAAAGTGTGGAGGGGTCAAGCTAAATTTTTGGCTTTTATCCGCTTTTTCGCGGATAAAGATGCTTGTATGTAATGGCGGCAAGTGGAACGCATCGCCGATCAGCTAGCTGGTTGTGCGCAGAGCTTTGGGGCAGCGTGTTTGGCTTCCATCAGTCGCTTCCTTTATTTCATAGATTTAGTCTAGTCTCTTAGTCTTAATTGACACCGTTGGGTATGTGCGGTGCCAAAACAAATGGATAAGAAAAAGTATAAGCCATGAGGAGCTCAGTTTAGGAAAATATGAAAATAAGAGGAGGAGAAACGCGGAAGAGATAAAGGTATGCAACGTCTGTGTCATCTCTCAGTATGTTATGTGGTGCAGGTAGTAAAATAGGCTAGTATAACGCAATGGTTTGTTAACCTGTGTTGCTGTGCTATTTCACATAGGGTGAAATTAATCCGATTAGCAACTAGCATTGCATAATTCAAACAGTAATAACACGCATCATTTCAATTTGCAAGTGTTTGTAGCCAGTAACAAACCATTAAACTCAACTAATCCAATACTGATTTGTAGGTGATCATTATGGTTTCCTTTGCTTGTATTGACTATCTTAGGTTCTGAACCCAATAAGGGACATTTCCATGTTGTAGGCTAACTTAAAAGACTTCTAATTCAGGGACACACCCAGGAATTTTTTCGCGGGGGTGGAGGGTAAGAATTTTGTTTTCTCGTCAGTCAGTCTAGTAAACCCGCCAGATTCCCCGCTAGCCTCTAGATGTAAATTTTCCGCCATTAGCTGATTCCTTTTCAGGCCTAATTTCTTATTTCAGTTACTGAAATAGTTTTGGTAGTGTTAAATGCTTGTCCAAGACATTACGTGAATCAATAATGCGACCAAATGAAGGTAGGTGTCCACGGGCAGGTGACGCAGTCACATCGCTAGAACCTATAATAATTTTTTTTGGATTACATGAAGATCTGCCACCCCAGTCTTGCCAACCTTTTATCCACTTATTGACATATGACACAATACTCTATATTGACCAATACTGTCAGGACCTAACTGGCGGGCGCTCCCCTCTGACCCCCCACTAGTTCACTAACACCTAACCTGGACATTGGTTACGTAACTTAACCTAACTGGGTTATTAAACCACTCTCACCCACATGAAGATCAGTCACCCCAAGTGCAGCACAGGAACCGATTGTGGGTGGTGTGGTGGATCTTCATGTGGTCCATTTTTTTAACCGACTGTTAGAATATTCTGATTTCTTACAAGGATGTAAATTTCGGGGGGGGGGCATTGCCCCCGTGGCAAAGGGGGCTATGGATGCCCCACCTGGGTGCGCCCCTGGTCTATATTATGCTAATATTTTGTATTATTTGTGATATGTTGAGTCTTGTGGGATACCATGCCTTCAATTAGCCAAATATTCTGTATGGTTTCCTTCCTATTCTGAGAATTAAGCTATTGTGCAATTGCGTGATTTTATTGTGCAACAAATATATTCAGTCAGACTAATATAATTATTTCATTGTAAATTCAGGGGCACTTCTGGAATATTTTGGAGCACCCTCTGGCACTAGTCAGGATGAGGAGGAGCCTTCTACCATTGCCTTTTCTTACAATTATTATAATGCCTCTCCAAAGTAATTTGCTTCTCTATTTTATTTGTATGTATAAACTACAATTTTCTCAGTTTTTTGTTTGTTTTTATGCTTGTATATAACTTAATAATTTTTCATTATTTTGGTATTTATGTTGTACTAGCCGCAAAGCCGCCCTCCGGGCGGACTTTTTGGCTAGCTCCTGTGGAGGGCTTTTGGGGGGCCTTGGCCCCACCAAACACAGACTCTCCGATAGCCCATCAAACTTTCCTAAAATATGGATGTAAAAAATGTATGTATTAACCCAAACCATTCACTCACCCCAACCCCATTCATAAACCCTTTCCCATCACCCCCCACCCTTTCATCACCTTTACCCATCACCCCCCACCCCACTCACCCTTACCCATCACCACACACCCTTTTCCTCCCCCCTTCCCCATCACCCCCCCCTTTTCCCCCACCCATCATCCATCACCCAAACCCCATCACCCCCCACCCTTTTCACTCACCCATCCCCCCACCCCCCTTTCCCCATCACCCAACCCATTCACTCACCCTTTACCCATCCCCCCTACATCAGGTTTCCTCAATGGGCCCCGACATAACTACGTCAGGGTTTTGTTTACATCGGTGCATTGTGGGGATAAGGCGGGGCGCCGCGGGTGGACCTACGAAGGGAAAAACTACGGCGATGGAAAAATTTGAGTATTTGCGCAAAAATTGTTTTCCGGTGCAAATTTCTGTGCCTGTTCTCGCTGCAACACTATAGAGAAGACCTGGGAATGGCTGATGTGCAGAGGCTTCAAAACCAAAGAAAACAGAGCTTTTAAGACCCGTCAAAAGGAAAGCAAACTGGTAGGTGAAGGGGTCCTACCACTGTTTATTTTTAAAATCAGACTCGCTGTGACTGTTTTTTTGGGTTTTGAAGCCTTTGCACAAAACCCACACCTCGGTCTTCTCTATTTTTGTCAGCGACCCCGGGAAAAATATAGCACCGGGAAATATAAATTTCGCCCAAACAACCTTATTTTTTTTCATGTCGAATCTTCCTTTAGGCCTTTTCCCTTTGTCCCCAAGCTGCATGAACCATTTTTTCAGTTCGGGTGGGTTCTGGGTTCGGGGTTTGGGTTCGCGTGTCACAAATGGAAACGCCAAAAAAACCCCTTTTTTGACAAAAAATACCAGGGGCGAGGAAAGAGAGAGAAGAAAAGAAAAGAGAGGGGAGATAACAAGAGAGAGTTTTAACAAAAAAAGAGATAACAGAGAGAAGAGAGAGGATACCGAGAGAGAGAGATAACAAAGAGAAGAGAAAACGAGAATAACGAGAGAGAGATAACGAGAAGGAGAAAAAACGAGAGAGAGAGATACGGGGAGAGAAACGAGAAGAGAGAGATAACGAGAAGTAAGAGAGAAACGAGATAAAGAGAGAGAAGATAAGAGAGTAACGAGAGAGAGGATAACGAGAGATATAACTCAGCTAGTGCTATGGAAGGATCAATCAAGTTTAAGATCGCGGGAACGCATGGCCCCCACCCTGTATGCCCTTTTTTTTGGTCTGACATCCTTTCCGACTCGTGTGGGGAAAACCCTTTCACGATAAAGAAAAGGGCCCAAAGGGGACCATTGTTTGTTTTGAACTGAAACTTACCCAAGTCCCACCCTCTCAATGTGAGTAGAGAAAGTTTTTTTTACGGGGGTTTTCTGAGTCATACGCGCTTTGCCTCGGACCAGGTTTTTGCGCAAAAGGAACGCCTGAATCTGGGTTTCCCTGAACGGGTTTTTGAAAAAGTCGCAAATGGAAGAGGGGTTTTGTAGGGTGTACAATTCAGGTTATGTGTATTAAAATACCTTATTAAAGAGTTCCTTTTTTTGTCTTTTCCCCATAATAAAATAGTGCTACATGTGGTTTAGGTTATTGACGAGCCAATGAAAACTCTTGAGTCTATACCAACATCACCAATTTTTCTTTGATTTTTTATTACTCCATCTATAAACAAGCTGCATAACCCCGGTGACATTACCCATCCTTGCCTCATGGTACCCGCATGTACTGTCGTCTACCGATATTTTTTTTTCCTACACAAATCGGGAAAATCGCCGGCAGTAAGGTTGGTTGTTCCGGTCATTTTTGCCCACATGCCCCTTTTGCCACACCATAGACATTTTGCCACAGGCCTTTCGCCCACATATGGAGTCTATAGGACTAGGAGGTTAGTATATTTGTTTTTGTGTGTCGAGAACCCCCCCAAACCCCCCCCTAGGAGGTTAGGTTAGATTTCTTTAGGGTTTGGTTAGGGTAGGTTAGTTTTGGGGGAGTTTTAGGTTGATTTTGGGTTTGGTTAGGTTTGGTTAGATTAGATTGGTAGGTTGGGTAGGTTTAAATTTGGTTAGGTTAGGTTTTCTTAGGTTAGATTTTGGGTTTGGTTAGGTTATCGGGGGGGTCAAGCCCCTGTAGGGTGGTTTTAAATTTGGTTTGGTTTGGGTTTTTTTTTGGTTAGGTTTTTTTTTTGGTTATCGGGGGGTCAAAACCCCCCGTAGGGTAGGGTTTAAATTTTTGGTTTGGTTAGGTTAATTTTGGTAGGAAAATTTTTGTCATTTTTCCCACAAAAACATTTTGTCCCATGAAATCAATTTGCCCAATATAAGTCAATTTGCCCACTCTAAAATCAATCACCCACCATCCATGTACGGGGTCATGTAACTAATCTTCCTCTGGCAGAAATGGAATGAACCCCCCCTTAAATTTTTGTTTGCCCATACTCTGAGGTAAAAAACCTCCTCTGCCCCTCCTCACTTCCCTTTCAATCTCTAATTAACTCCCCAGCCCCGACCTCACCCCTTTTTTTTTCCTCAGCCCCGACCTCCTACCCTACTGACCGCGCCAATACCTCCAGGGGCCTTCCTAATCCTTCATAATTGGCCCTTTTCCCGCTTCATCGCCCCGTCCTGGGAAAATTCTGCTCCTCCATCCCACCCTCTTTTTTAAAATTTTTTAACCCCTTTCCAAAAAAGGTGTTTTTTTT
>JACEEZ010018374.1:404926-416518 GCA_016584305.1 Chionoecetes opilio | reverse complement strand
TGGGGGGAAAAAAATGGGAAAATTGGGAAACCCCCAACAAAAAAGGGGGGGGGTTTGTTCCTGCCAATGCTCTTCAACGCACTATGAATTCATTTTCTTTCAATTTGATGGGGTTTTATTACTGTTATGCTGATGCATAGTGCACAAGCGACCAAAAAACACACAAAAAAAACGCGTGCGAAATTGGGGAATTGGCAACTCTATGGTCTCATATCACCAGAAAAAAGCAAGGGGCTGTTAAACGGCATGGGGAAAAAGTTTCCCTTTAAAAAAATAAAAGGGGAAAAATTCTAGAAAAAGTCCCCCCCCTAAAAGTTTTGGGGTGTACTTTTTGGGCATTGCAACAAAACCCCAAACGAAGTCCCCAACTGAAGCAAATCTGTCAGCCTCGATAGTTTTGCTAAGGAAGGTTGCAGGGGAACGTGGGGTCGTTGCCCCCGCCCCTTAAAGGATATTTTCCCTTTATCAATCAGTCATAACTACAACCTAGCCCCCAAAACACTCTCCAAAGGAAAAATCTAAAGCTCTTAGGTCTTTCAAAACGAAATTAGGAAAAATTTTGGGGGGGGGGGTTTCCCAAGGGTAAACCGCGGTAGTGCAGACCGAGTTTTGGGAAAATACCACCTCAACTAGAGTACAGAAAATGGAGCCCCCCAATTATGAGATCCCTAAATAAAATATATGGTCCTATATGGCCCTTTAACCCAAATGGAAAAAAAAGTGAATTTTTGGTTTTTCTCAGTCGGAAAAAATTGCTCATTTCATTTTTTTTGATAAAACAGGGTGTAGGAGACAGCCCTTTGACCCCCCCCCCTGGGAATGCCGTTTTCAATGGTCCATTCTCCCATCAAGGTTGAAGTTAATGTACTGTGAGGTGAGGCAGGACTTCCTTTGTAGATAAATGCCCCCCCTAGTGTCCCCAATATCCTGTACCCCGCGGGTCGTGCTGTGAGGGGCTCGTGGGGGGGGGGTCTTTTTCTATAAGGGGGAAAGCCGGGGTAAACCCGGGGGCCAAGTCCGAACCTATGGTGCTCCTCCCCCAAAGGGAGCTTCTAGGTAGCACGGCTGGGGCAGCAGTCAAGCGAGAGGCCGGAGACGTCATCATTGCCTTACAGTACAATGCCCTACAGTCGATAACATCCCGGAACCTTTTTTCACACCTTCCCCCGTGAACAGAATTTTAAACTTGTGTTAAAATAAGTGTCAGGACAGAACGTGAACTTTATATGGTCCCATCCACTTTTGGGATAGCGGGTTAAAGAGCGTGAGAGAAATCGCCAACGTGCTACGTTGGGATGGTGTTGGGTTTTCCCCTCCCCCTGTCCCTTGGCCGTCTAAAAAACAGAAATGTGTGCGAAAATGAACGTACAATAAGAGAGAGACATATTGACAGCATAGCCGGTCAGATCCTGTTTCCTCTCACTACATATATGGACCTATCTAACCAAAGTAGTACCGGCCGCTACGGACCAGATTTCAAGCAGGATGGGGACATGCCGGATAAAAGCAAAGGCACCAAATTTTGTTCAGTTCAGGGCATTCTACTACAGGGTCCTGTTGAGCTATGATTTTGAGAGGGGCTAGAACAACATCCAATAATACTCAGAGCCTCTAATGAACCATTTTTGGTGATAAAACCCCCCCGGGCTATATTTTCACTTAGAAAAATCTTGATGAAATCAGATTCGTCGGCCTTTAATATGGCAAAATAAATATTCCGTATATGCAATACATCCACAGTTTTGTTTATTTTTTTCATTCCCCTTTCTTATATACTTCATCAAGATCCACACGATTTTTCAATTTTTAAACCCAGGACAACCGTTTCTATTTTACAATGAATGTTAAGGCTTACATGTATTGACGACCATGAATTACTTACTACATGTACTTAGTTTAAGGTCCTTTAGGTTAGATGTCAACACTGTCCTGCTAACTGTTTTGTTTTGTGTGTTGGCACGATTTTGGAAGAGCCCCAGTCCTCATTCTGTGATGGGCTTGGTCACGTGTGCAGTCTGGCCAAAGAAACCTCTGATCCACTTCCGCTGTCCCTTAAAATTTAAATGCAACATGGAGACATTGGAGCGGACAAAGTCGGCGCCAGCTGTCCTAATGGATCTTTTTCCGGAGAAAGTGCCTGAAGTGACGCAGTTCAGAGAACTCAACGCTCTGCTGGCTGCCATGCCTCTTTGCTTTGGTGCTGCCAACAGACGTAGTGGGAGGAGTTGATCAGGAATCATGCAACAGTGCAACAAATCATGTCACGAAACCAATTCAACACACCAGAAACTGGCAAGGGCGAAGAATCGAGGGAGGGATTAGCACTAACTAGCTCCAGAAGACCCTCGATGCCGTCGGGTCCCACAGCACATGTTTCGACAAGACCAGCTGCATATATTTGCACCAAAGAAGAATGGCTCCTGCATGAGTTCACAACCCTAGGGGCAGATGACCAATGTTAGGAATGTTAGGTCAATTGGCCCGAGATCATGTTTGGGATTCAGATTTGTTGACCAGACACAGGATTGAAAGTGTCGGTGACCATCATTGCACTGGAGGGCCAGTACCTATCTTTCCTCTTGGTTGGACTGCTGCGGAATCGTCACCGGGAGGTCCCTGATCATGAACAGGGAAAACCTACAGAATGCCATAGTAAACCATACAAGAAAGCCCCGAGCAAGAGCATTTGCTGCCTGGTCCACCTTACATAGAGAATGAAAGTGGAAGAAGGCACATTGCTACTTCAAGTTTGCTTCCCTACGGCATCCTAAACGAAAGTCGTCTTGCTGACGTTGGCATCAACAGGATTGAAGTCAACAAAGTTCGCTTTAAAGAGCAAATTCCTGAAGCACATTTCCATATTCATCAAGAAGTAGCAAAGTGATGGAAAAAATGTCTACTTTCTTTGAAAAAGGCATGCACCAAATGCTGAAACCAAAACAGGCCATGGAGACCTGACTATACGGAGATCACTAAACTACTTTTTTTGGCAAAAGCTTTGCAGGGATGTGCGAGAGGACATCTTGCGTTCCTGTGGTTTCAACTTCAGTGGCTCCTTTCCCCCTGACTGCCAGAAGAACTCTTTGTTCCAGCACAGCCAACCTCAAGCGTATGTGACCATGCTGATATGAAAGGAGCTTACATTGAAAGATCAGGACTGCACAGTTCCCAGGCCTGTCTCACTTGCCTCACAGATCATACTCTTCAAAAACTGCAAAATAGAGAGCCAGAAAGAGACAACAAAATTACCAAGCATGTCGATCACGAACATTCGTTGGAATTGAGCCAAATGCAATTGACCAACCCTACCCCTACCACTCTAACATTGGCCTGAACCTCCACAAAGAGCAGACTAGGTCAAGAAAACTTGTTACCCCGATGCATGACTTGGGCCTGATTGCATTATTATGTCTATCTGCGCGGTGGTGCTGCCACCTAGAGGCGCTCACCCCTGTCTACTACGTGCTTGTGTGGTACATGAAGTAGAAAGGGAGTTTGTGACGTGATGAGAAACATTCCCCCCAACTCCAACAGGCCCTGCTGGCAGCACACCAAGCGTGCAGTGTACCAGGCTGGCCTCTGGACAACCGGTCACCAGGCCGCAACAACAGACACCGAACTGCTGAATGCTGCGGTTGACACTGGATGCAGAACAAAGTCCTGTGGTTTATCCTGCTGAGCTCTCGCAGCCTGCGTCAGCAAAGGCTGTAAGTGAACTTGTGAATTTTTGCCTGCAAAAGTGCTGCAGGTTGTGGCGGGGGGGAGATGTCATGCAAGGAAAGCCAGCTGGAAATGGCACCGACCTGTGCAGCTGCAAAATGTGAGAAGTAAGGACACATAATTTACAATTAGATCTACCTGCTTGTGATCTGGTGCTTAACAAAGAAGACATGGCATTCCCTGCCGCTGTACAGGAAGACCATGATTGTTGTATTAATGAGAGCGTTAATGAATACTTATTTTTCATACTGCACCGTCAGTAGATTAACCACTGTCTTTTTGACTTGCAAGGAGTATGTTTTAATTCGGGTTCTGCTAATAAAACTACATGCATGGCATGTTCGCGATGTCCCGCAGGGGAGTTTTAAAGTCCGAGAATAAAAATATTGAATTTATGTGTTTTTGAGACAGCCATATTGGAAATATTTTTTTCTGGAGTTTATTAAATAATAATAAGAATAATAAGATACCTTCCTTTGCATCCATTAACATTATCCTTATGACTATTCTTTAAAAAACCCATTTACACCGGCTACTTTCCACATGCGGAATGTCAAAATAATAAGAAGCTTCCTTATAGAGCCATCTGAGTGATGGGAATCATTTTTGTCTCCCTCTCAAGGTAGCTAGGAAGCCTGTATCGTCCTGAACAAAAATGTTGGTGCTTTTATCCGGTATAAAATCAATCCGGCATGATCCCCAGCATTCACTAACTATTTTCAACTAAGCTGCTTTCACTAAAGGGTGTCAACCCCACTACATAACAAAATGGACATAATTACTATAGTTACTAGGCGCCAGCAGTGTGTTATAGTAGGCTAAGGATTAGGGTATAAGTACAGCTGGGAGGTAGCTGGCATGACCCCCACATCAGATGAAAAAATGTAACCTGTGTAAAACAGAAGAGAAGCACACACATCGCCATTATGTAAGAATGTTCAAGAAATTATCTTTTTTAGAAGGCGGCTGTGCAATGCCCTCCTATGCTGCTCTGCAACTATTATCTAGCAACCATGTAAAACCTTATCACAGTCAAAAATTTATAGTCACCCAAACTTTGCCAATGCTTCATAAAGGACGTAAAAAATAAATAATATATATATATTTAACATAGCATAATCTATGTATAATATGCATATCTAAAATGTAATTAAACCAAATTTACTATCTAACTTCAATTAATCATGGCAAATCCTTCCTATGCCAACCCTGCAATGGGGGGTGCGCCCTTTGTCATTTTGTACCCTTAATTATATATGTTTATGTATAATGTTTACATTTATGCCAATAAACGTTTTTTGATCTGATCTGATCTATCCGTCTCTCTCGCTCTCTCTCTCTTCTCCGTCATCTCCCATCGTTCATCTCTCGTTCCTCCCTCCTCATCTCCTCTCCTCTCGTCTCTCTCTCAATCTAGACCCCGCCTCTTCTCTCCCTCCTTCTCCTCCCCTCTCCTCATCTCTTCTCAACTCTCGCATCGTCCCTCTCCTCGCGGTTCGATCTCCTCTTCGTCCTTCTCCTCTCTTTCTCCTCTCTCTCTCTCTCCCTTCATCCTCAACTTCTGTCTCATCCTCCTCGAGAATCGTCTCTCTCCATCTCTTCTCCTCTCCTCTCTCTCTGCTCTCTCATCTCGTTCGTCCTCCTCCTTTCTCTTTCTCCCCTCCGCACTCTTCTCTCTCTCATCCCTCTCTCTCTTCTCCTCTCTTTCTGTGCCCTACTCTTCTCATTCTACCATTTTGTTTGTGGTTACATATTTAAACACACACACAAAAACGCACACACGCACGAGAAAAGAGCAAAACCGACGCACGCACGCAGGTGCGTGAAGGTTGAAGGTTATTGTATGGTAGTCGATAGTAGTAGTAAGTAGTAGTCGTAAAGTAGTAGTAGTAGTAGTAGTGTAGTAGTATTGTAGTAGTAGTAGTAGTAGTAGTAGTAGTCGTATTAGTAGTAGTAGTGTAGTGTAGTAGTAGTAGTATTAGTAGTATTATCAGTAATAGTTAGTGTAGTAGTAGTAGGAGTAGTAGTAGTAGTAGTAGTAGTAGCTACAGTCGATAAACATTACATGAACCTTCTTCACACCGTCCTCGTGAACAGAATTATCTAAACTTGTGTATAAAGATAACGTGTCAGGACAGAATGTGAACTTTATATTGGTCCCCATGCACACTGTGGGATAGCGGGTAACGAGCGTTGCAGATGACTCGCCAACAGTGCTACGTCCTAGGGGATGGTGTTGGGTTTCCGCTCCCTCTGTCCCTTAGGCCGTCTAAAAACAGAAATGTGTGCGAAAATGGGAACAACGTACAATAAGAAACATATTGACAGCATGCTCGGTCAGTCTGTTTCTCTCAATACATATATGGACTAACAAAAGTAGTCGGCCGCTAAGGACCAGATTTCAGAGGATGGGGACATGCCGGAATAAAAGCAACCAAATTTTGTTCAGGCATTCTACAGGGTCCTAGCTATGATTTTGAGAGGGGAGACAAACGATCCAATTACTCAGAAGCCTCTATGAACCATTTTTGTGATAACGGCTAAGTTCACTTAGAAAAATCTTGATGAAAATCAAGATTCGCCTTTAATGGCAAAAAGAAATATTCTATATGCAATACATCCACTAGTTTGTTATTGTTTCATCCCTTCTTATACTTCAAGATCACACTTTTCAAATTTTACCGGACAAACCGTTCTATTACAATGGAATTTAGGCTTACATGTATGACCAGGAAGTACTTACGTACATGTACTTAGTTAGGATGCAACAATGTCGCTAACTGTTTTGTTTTGTGTGTTGCGATTTTAAGAGCCCAGTCCTCATCTGTGATGGATGGTCAGCGTGTGCATTCTGCCAGAAAGAAAACCTCTGAGCCACTTCGCGTCCCTTAAAGCAATTGGAGCGGACAAGTCGGCGCCAGCTGTCTATGGATCTTTCCTGGAGGAAGTGACTCAGTCAGAGAACTCAACGCTCTGCAGTTGCTCTGCATTTGTGCTGCACAGAGTGGATGAGTTGATAGGAATCATGCACAGTGCACAAATCATGTCACGACCAATTAAACAACACAGAAACTGCAAGGGCGAACGAAGAGCGCGGGAGAGATACACTCCTGCTCCAGAAAGACCGATTCGCCGTTCGTCCACGCAAATGTTTCGACAAGACCAGTGCATATTTTGCACACCAAAGAAGATGGACTCCTGCATGAGTTCAAAACCCTAGGGCAGAGACAATGTTAGGTCACGGCCCGAGATACTGTATGGATGCAGATTTGTTGACCAGGATTGAAGGTGTCGGTGACCCATTGACCACTGGAGGCAAGTACCATCTTGCTTGCTGTTGGACTGCGGAATCGTCACCGGTCCCTGATCAGGAAAACAGAGGAAAACCGACAGTGAGCCAGTAAACCAGACAAGAAAGCCCGAGCAAGAGCAATTGCTGAGCTGGGTCACTACATAGAGAATGAAGTGGAAGAAGGCAACAGTGCTCTTCAAGTTTGCTTCCCTACGCATCTCTACGAAAGTCGTCTTGCTGACTTTGGCATTCAGGAGTGAAGTCAACAAGTTCGCTTTAAAAGAGCAAATCCTGAAGCCTTTCCATATTCACAAGAGCAAAGTGATGGAAAAAATCGTGCTACTTGTCTTTGAAAAAGGCATGCAACAAATGCTGAAACAGGCATGGAGACTGACTATATGAAGGGAGATGCACTAATTTTGGCAAAAGCTGCAGGATTGTGGAGAGGACATCTTTCGTTCCTGTGGTTTCAAATCAGTGGCTTTTCCCCCTTTTTTTTTTTTCCCACTGACTGCCAGAAGAAAACTCTGTTCCTCCAGCCAACCAAGAGTATGGTGACCATGTGATGAAAGCGAGCTGACTTGAAAGATCAGAGATGCACAGATTCCAAGGCCTGTCTCACTGCTCACAGATCATACTCTTCAACTGCAAAAAGAGAGCCAGAAGAGACAGCAAATACCAAGCAGTCGATCACGACATTCGTGGAAATGAAGCCACCCCCTACCACTCTACATTTGGCCCTGAACCTACACACGCAGACTGGCAGAAAATTGTTACCCCGACACGCATGACTTGGGCCGAGTGTCAGGTATGACCCGGGTGCTACACCTAGAGAATCACCTGGCTACTGCTGGTGTGTTAGTACATGAAGAGAAACGGGAGTTGTGACGATGGAGAACATTCCCCCCAACTCAACAGGACTGCTGCAGCACACCAAGCGTGCAGTGTACCAGCTGGCATCTGGACAACCTGCACCAGGCCCAACAACAAGACCAACAACTGCTGAAGGCTGCGGTGGACACTGGGATGCAGAAACCAAAGTCCTGGGTTCCTGTCTGGAGCTCGCAGTCATGCGGCAGCAAAGGCTGTAAGTGAACTGTGAAAGTGGCCTGCCCAAAAGTGCTGCAGGTTGTGGCGGGGGATGTTCATGCAGAAAGCCAGCTGGAAATGCACCGAATGTGCGTAGCTGCAAAATGTTGAGAGTAGACACATAATTACAATTATGAATCATACATGCATTGTCGATACTGGTGCTTAACAAGGACATGGCATTCTTGCAGCTGTACAGGAAGAACATGATGTTGTATAATGAGCTTAATGAATATATTTTTCCATAAATGCACCGTCAGTAGATTAACCACTGTCATTTTTGAATTGCAAGGAGATGTTTTAATTCGTGTTCTGCCTAATAATACTACATGGCATTTCGCGATTGTCCGCAGGGGGGTTTAAATCGAATAAATATTGAATTTATGTTTTTTTGACAGCCATATTGGAATATTTGTTCTGAGTATTAAATAATAATAATAAGATAATTGCATCCAATAAAAACATTATCCTTATGGACTATTCTTTAAAAAACCCATTTACCCTAATTTCCACAGCGGAAATGTCAAAATAATAAAGAAGCGTGCCTTATAGCCATCCTGCGTGATGGGATCATTTGTCTCCCCTCTCAAAATATAGCTAGGGAGCCTGTTAGAGTGCCTGAAAAAAATGTTGGTGCTTTTATTCCGGCATGTCCCCATCATTTCACTAAGCTGCATCACTAAAGGTGTCAACCCACTACATACCAAAAATGGACTAATTATAGGCGCCAGCAGGTGTGTTATAGTAGGTAAGGTTAGGGTATAAGTACATATGGGAGTAGCTGGCAGTGACAACATCAATATGAAAACAATGTAACCTGTGTAATTCAAACAGAAGAGAAGCACACACTCCGCCATTATGTAATGGAATGTCAAGAAAATTATTTTTTTAGAGGGCGGCCGGTGCCAAGCCTCTATGCTGGGCTTACTGCACATTATCTACAACCATGTAACCTTATCCAGTCAAAAAATAGTCACCCAAACTTTGCCAATGCTCATAAAGGACTTAAAAAAATAAATAAAATAATATAATGGTAAAAGCATAATCTTATGTTATGCTAATCTAAATGTAATTACACAAATTTACTTCTAACTTCATTAATCATGGCAATCTTCCTATGAACTGCAATGGGGGGTGCGCCCTTTGTCTATTTGACCCTTAATTATATATGTATTTATGAATAATGTGTACATTTATTCACAATAAAACGTTTGATCTGATCTGATCTCTCTCCTCCTCCTCTCTCTCTCTCTCTCTCTCTCTCTCTCCCCCCTGCTCTCCCCCCCCCCCTCCCCTATCTTTTTGAGCATCCCCTTAGAGGCGTACGAGGTTAAAAGTCCCTTAGGGGAGTACTACTGGGCCCAGTAAACTCTTTCGAGCATCTCTGCACGGAGTTCTAAGGGTGGGGTGAATGGAGACGTCAGCCAACGGGCGTCCAGACAAAACACCCCCTAGGAGAACCCCTCTTGGACAACACCCCCTAGGACAAAACCCCTTGGCCAAAACCCCCTAAGCTAAAGTGCGAAATAGGACAAAAACCCCTAAGTTTAATACATTAAAATCTCTCATAATGATAATAGTAATAATAATAATAATAATAAAATAAATAATAATAATAATAATAGATATAAATAGTGATAATAATAGTATAAGAACAATAATACGAATAAGAAAATAGAGAAGAATGATGATAAGAACATGATGATCTCAGGACAAAGTTTAAGGCAAGGGAAAGGGTGTGGCTGCGTGTGTCTACGGTGAGCGAGACAGGCAGGTCACCCTTCGTAGGGATTAGCTAGTCCAGTGAACTGTCAATACTTACCTACAGCCTCCACGTCTTCTCCTCTCCAAATTGCCCTCTCCAAGTAGCGATTCCGAAAGGAGCCCATACGTAGGGACAGTAAGGGACTTTTCATGTGTATGTAGGGATATTATGACCCAAAATGAGTGTTGAGTTGGCAACACTGCCACCACCCCTCACCAAAACTAGCTTGGGGACTGGCGGGAATGTTGGACAGTATGGGCAAACCCTAGGAAATTTAACGTATTTATCAATGAGATCTTGACTCTCTACTAACAAGCTCTACCTTTTTAAAACAAACTAGAGTTTTAAAAGGAGGATAGATAAATTCATGGATGGGAGAAAGGGGATGTAGTAGTGTTAAGTAACAGGAACTACCACAAGTAGGTATCACGGTCTCTTGTAGCTTCACTTATTTTCCTTATGTTCCTTATATGTTCTAAACCTTCCTTCTGTTCTTACATTAGAAAAACAATGATATTTACGAGACGAGACGAACGAGACGTGAGTGAGATAAAATATTATTCGCTCTGAAAAAAGCCATACCTTTAGAGTCCTGCAATATACAATGAAAACACTGGAAGATTGCATTAGAGCATGTTAAAAAATTAAAACGAAGAAAGAATGGAGGACAGACGAGAAAAGTGTCAGAGTTGAGCGTGAATTGTTAATTTTTTTTTTGTGACACAGTATTGGGTGAGTTAGGCTCGTTCATACTTCACGTTTTTGGGGAACGTAATTTACGTGCGTCCTTGTTATGCGTGACGTCACCGTGACCGTCCCCGATGACGTTACATCGTCTCCACCTCCCGCTTGCTCTATCAGAAAACATTGCAGTATAAAACCGCCTTGCCTTCCTTACTTCCTCCCTTTTGTACCCCATGACACACCTATTACTCCCTTCAATATATCCCCCTCACTCCCCTGCCCTACTATATAGCGCTACAATCCCTGACAACAGCGCTATTGACAACGGGTACAAGTGGAATTCGTTATAGCGGGGGCTATCCCACAGGTGTTGCCATACGCAGTCGTGGCCGCTATGTTCAAGTCACTAATAATTACTACCTATTTCAGGCCTGTAGAAGGGTGTTGGTGGCGTAGCGTGTGCTGTAGGAAGGATGGTATATAGTAGCTACAGAGGGGCACGTGAGAGGGTTAGAACTAGAGAACACGAGAAATAACGCAGGAAATACACCAGAGGTAGTGGGTGTGGTGGAGCTTACATTCAAGCAGCGGTGCCGACTGTTGTCACGGATACAAAATATTATCACAATCATGTATGTTTTCCATTATAAATATTGTCTTCAGAATCATGATAATAAATATATTTTAAATCAGACCTTGGAAAACAGCATCATTATTTGGATTATTGACAAAACTTAGTATAGTATAATGTTCTATACAATGGTGGCCACACGCTCCCAACGCATTCTGGAAAACAAAGCCGCCCGAAAAGATTTGGTAGCTCCGAATCTTGGAGCTGGAGGGACGCACGTCTGTCAAGGTCACACAAGCAGGAAGTGACGTCATGGGGACGTCACGGATGCACGTCACGATGACAAGGGACGCACGTAGATTACGTCCAAGCACAAAAAGTGTAGTGTTGGTGAACACCGGCCTCAATCTTTATGTAATTGTCTTGGTCCTGTATATGTATTATGATGCCTCGATAGAATATAGAATTTTA
>JACEEZ010018374.1:332426-392426 GCA_016584305.1 Chionoecetes opilio | reverse complement strand
AGTAGTAATTTTTTATCCAAGCTGAGATGAAATATCTGGTGCTGTGTAGCATCTATGCTTTCTAGAAATTACCTCATACACACTGATAGTACTTTCTAGCAATCCGTTTCTTGCTATCTGGCATGTCGTCAGTACTTTATTTCAAGGAAATAAGCAAGATCAAATGATAGTCATTTGATCTAGGAAATAAGGATGTTTGAATGGCTCACGCACCACTTGTTACTGTTTTGGCCCCTTACATGTGGGACTCACCTTAAAAAACCCATCACAAGATGCCTCTTTTCACTACGGGGCGGCGAGGCGAAGGGTGGCCAAGCGTGCCTCACAGCGTATGATGCAGTCATACGGAGACACATTTGAGGCGCACGTCTTGTCGAGGCCCCCGGGATACACCGGTGAAAAGTTTACTTGCCAGAGTAATCTTCCCCCTACCAAAAACGTTTATCAACATAAATGATATACTGTTCCGGAAATGTTTGTTCTGTAAGATTATCACATATAACACAGTTAAATACACTAAATAAGTGCTATTATGAGACTATGAATGAATACGCATGAACAATAGATGCAACTTCTTCATTTTTCAGTTAAACTCGTCATTTTGAATATTGTGATTTATTTTAAATATTGTGAGACAACTTTTAATGTGGAATATATCAAAAGAAACGGATTTGCATTAGCTATCCATTAATATATATCGTTTTCTGATAAATAAGTAAGGACCATGCGATAATTAGCGTAAACTAAATAAATGGCGTCATCAATAGGGGAATAAGCATCGCGCCACCCTCCTTAATTGCTCACCACTCAATTTTAACCATCTCGATATTTTTGTATTGCTAATTTTGGTATTATTACTTCAGATGAACACCGAATTCACTTTGGTGGACGAAACAATTCTTTTCTGGTGAGTTTTTATGTGTTTTTTATTAATCTGCAAACCGTTTATGTCGCAAATATATATATATTTTTTCAAGTAAAGGTTATGTTATGTTATGTTAGGTTAGGTATAGGTTAGGTTAGGTATAGGTTAGGTTTGATATTGGTTAGGTTAGGAAAAGGTTAGGTTAGGTATAGATTCAATTAGTTTTTTGTCATTTTTGTTGAAAAAAAAGTTATTTGCGACAGAAACAGTTAGCAGATCCATTCAAAACACATTAAAACTCACCAGAAAAAAAGTTTACTATATTTCTTAAATTACAAACAATCTATCTTTTTTTTACTATATTGCCGTCTCTTCCCGTCACTTCTCTTCACTTCCCATGACCATCCATCACTTGCCATCAATTCGTATCATTTATCATCACTTCCCATCAATTCCTATTACTTCCCATCACGACATATCACTTGCTATGACCAGTACTGACCACCCATTATTTTCCATTACTTTCCATCACTAACTATCACTTACCATAAAG
Organism: Chionoecetes opilio; assembly: GCA_016584305.1. Lineage (NCBI taxonomy): Eukaryota > Metazoa > Arthropoda > Malacostraca > Decapoda > Majidae > Chionoecetes > Chionoecetes opilio. The sequence goes on along the minus strand of JACEEZ010018374.1, from coordinate 391,008 downwards.
GTCCATCCCTTCCACCACCCATCAATTCCCATCAGCTCCCATCACTTCCCATCATCAGCCCCTCATTTATCAACCCTTCCCATCATTTCCTATCACCAGCCTCTTACGTCAAGAAGTCTTACGACGGATTGGCATAGCCCACGGTGTTATGGACTCGCTCAGCGGGAGTATTTGGCGTTGTCGGTACCTGTGCAGGAGGACAAAGATCCGGATCTTCAAGTCGCTTGTGATCCCTGTCTTACTCTATGGTTGTGAGACATGGACACTAAATAGTGACTTGAAGAGACGAAGCAATGCCTTTGGTAATAAGTGTCTTCGCAGAATCATGGGGTATCGCTGGGATGATTACGTGTCAAATCAGCGATTGCACCGTGAGACTGAATCGAGGCCTATTACCTGCATAGTCCGTCAGCGCCAACTTCGGCTATATGGGCATGTGGCACGCTACCCTGAAACCGATCCTTCCCATCGGGTTGTATCTGTAAGAGACAATCCGGCGTGGAGGAGGCCAAGGGGGCGCCCACAAGGCTCGTGGCTGGGGCAAGTTGATGTTTCTTGTCGAGAGCTGCTTGGTATGGGAAAGGAACCTGCATGGGAACTCGCGCGTGGTGACCCCCGGGAGTGGCGTCGTAGGGTGGGCGAGGCGACGCGCCCCCCGGCGTATGCCCCCAATGATTGATTGATTGAGCCTCTTACTTTCCATAACTTCCCATATGTTCCCATCACTCCCTATCAATTCTCATCATTTTCAATCGTGCACCAGCTCCTCATATCCCCTCACTTACCATCACTTTCTATTACTTCCCATCAATTCCCATCACCTCCCATCACGACCATCACTACCTGGCTCACCTGCAGACTGGTAGGGCCCCACGTAAGACACCATGCGGACTCGTACTCGCAGTGTCTTGAAGGTGCTGAGGGAGTGTGGACCCAAACTTAGCCGGCACTCAGCCTGCACAGTGCCGCCCACCGCTGCTACCTGCACACACATACACACACACACACACACACACACACACACACATACACAACGGGGAGAAAAAGTTAAATAAGTGAGAAGTATAGTTTTAGATTTTAAGTTCATCTATTATTTGTTATTTATTCTATAAAAGTATTCTTGCATATCATGATTATGTTCATCTGCGATTTTTTTTTTTATTATATCATCTGTGCTCATATCTATGCTATGTCTATAACTTTGTAATGTTTCTTATTGTTACTTTTTTTAAGCAGTTATTATCACTGTTATCATTATCATTATTATTAGTATAATTTCCATTTTTTTTTTATTATTATCATTATTATTTCTTATTATCATCGTCAAATAATATCGTCATCGCTACAGAGGGAAGTCCACTGAATATTAGGGAATGATATTCGATGAATTTCTATGTGGAATATGCTATTATGTCATATTTGTATGTTTGTGTATATGCTCTCTCTCTCTCTCTCTCTCTCTCTCTCTCTCTCTCCCCCTCTATCTCTCTCTCTCTCTCTCTCTCTCTCTCTCTCTCTCTCTCTCTCTCTCCTCTCTTCCTCTCTCTCTCTCTCTCTCTCTCTCTCTTCTCTCTCTCTCTCTCTCTCTCTCTCTCCTCTCTCTCTCTCTCTTTCTCTCTCTCTCTCTCTCTCTCTCTCTCTCCCCTCTCTCTCTCTTCTCTCTCTCTCTCTCTCTCTCTCTCTCTCTCTCTCTCTCTCTCCTCTCTCTCTCTCTCTCTCCTCTCTCTCTCTCTCTCTCTCTCTCTCTCTCTTCTCTCTCTCTCTCTCTCTCTTTACTCTCTTACACACACACACACACACATACACACGCACAGATAGATAGATAGATAGATAGATAGATAGATTTATTAGCCTCAGTATATACATGATACTGTATAAAATACATTACGTTTAACGTCATTTCAAGTTTGCAACAGTATACAGATATGGATGAATTCGCCTAAACTGTAGTCCACAAAAATACTTTACATACAAGTATAGTTCTGTTACTGAGAGGTAGCTCAACTAAAATTGTACAAAATATTCATTTAAAAAATAATATCACTGAAAAACACTTAATAAGACAAAAAGTTAAAAATAATACGTCATGAATAGGAAATTAAAAACATGTTGCTAAAAATGTCAACACCAAAGGAAACAAACCATCAAAAGAAATACCAAAAAGACTATAAAACTTCTAAAAAGATGAATATATAGTGTATAAATTGCTAAACAAAACCACGCGATACATCACGGGAAAAAATGTGAAAAGCAGAAAACTAACATATTTAATAGTTAAAACATAAATGTTAGGAGTAAAAGTACTATACAGACTCAAAATATACAGTAAAAATAAAAATAGCCTATAATACCAAGACAAATTACAAAATATGGACATAAACAAAACATGAAACATTAATAATACAGCACAGCAACATATCCTGATGCTTCGCTTCTTACATATAAAGTTTGAGGATATCATTAATCACTTTACAGGTTGTATCATACGAGTATCTGCCAGTAAAAAGTTCCTCTAACTTGTTGAGGCCAAACGCGTGTCTAACATTATAAGAATCTGGACAGTCCTCTACTACATGTCTCTCTGTCTGTACGTGCCCACATACGCATAGCCGCTCCTGGACTGGGAGCCGACCACGCCGTCGTCTATTCCAGCGTCCTGTTTCGATACACAGACTGTGTCCCGACACCCGGAAACGAGTAAATTATATTCTCTGGCGGTCGTTAACAATATGTTGTTTGGTGTATATATCGTGAATATTAAGGTCGGGATTGATGTCTTTGTACACTATATACATTTTGATGCATCTGACTGGATAATGGATGAAATCACATTTTGCATTAGAGTATTCACATCAGGGATCTCATTATCCATAAAGCTGCGTATTCTCCTTCCACTAGGTGTCCTGGCACGCAAAACTGTTGAAATGGCGAACATTAGAGGATCATCCGTGAGATCAGATCTTTCGGATCTCATTTTAGAGAAGAATTCGTGTTGTTTCAGTTAAATCATATCAGGTAATGTTGTGTATCCTATCTCAGCGTAGCAGACATTGTTTGGGGTTGATTTTCTTACTCCCAAAAGCTGTTTTATGGCCCAATTGTATAATTTGATAACATGTTTGAGATCAGCTTTCACCCATGACTCGCAGCCATACAAAAGTGATGACTTTCAATGCTGTGTAGAAAACTTGTCGTTTCACTATGAATGGCACATCGTTGTTTTTATTAACAAATGACACACATTTTAAAACATAGCACAACTTATTCTTAGAATGCACTTTTACTGCAGTTGACACCGAGCCGTCGCTGGTGAAGGGGGATCTCAGGTACATGTACGTGGAGCAAGGCTCAATAACAAGTTCATTCACCTGCAGAGGCTCAGAGTCACCGACCGTACCATTAATCACAAAAATTGGTTTTAGACTGATTAATAACCATTCCATACTCTGCACAGATAGACAGTAAGATTCTCATCTTTTGTATCATGTTGTCGCAACTGGTAGATAACAAAACTGTATCGTCCATCATGACCAATATGTGAAGCCATTGGATAAAACCTTCTGGTGTACACTGCTCTTTTATCATTCTAATAAGTTAATTTACAAATACTATGAATAAAAGGCAAGACGTGGGTGAGCCCTGCCTGACGCCAAGTGTGGCCGTCACCACCGCTGCGCCTATCACGGACTCTGTGCCCTTGTGCATGGCTATCACGGCTGACAACATAACCATACCACATCCTAAACGCTTCAGGATAACAAATATTTTATTCCGCGGGACCAGGTCGTACTGGTCGTATGCTTTACTGAAATCAATAAAAGTTACGAAAAGCTTCAACTTCTTACGTCGCGCCATATCGGTAAGCAGCCGCAAAGTGACAATGTGCTCTATACAGCCACGTTCGCTCTGTGCACCGTCCTGCTCACGAAAAGGGCGGAACCACTGACTCATTCTGAAACAAAGAATCATATCAAATAGCTTGGATATTTGCTTAATTACGCTAATACCTCTGTAGTTGTTTGCCTCCAATCTGTCCCCTCTCATAAAAATAGTAAAAACCTTAGCCCTCATCCACGATACAGGATATGACCCAGACATATAAATCACATTGTATAGTATAGTAAGGGTTAAAATCCATTACACGGGTAACAATGTCAACACACCAGGAGAAATCCCATCTGTCCCGCAAGCTTTATCTACCTTCATTTTCTTAATCTGATATTCGACTTCATTGGGTGCGATGGGGTCATCCAATACAGGTATATACACATCAGTACTCACCTCCTGGGGTCGAGTGACAAGGCCAGGTGGGTTTAACATACTTTCAAAATGGGCTCTAAAATCTTCATCACTTGGTTGGTCTCCTCTATCATGCATGGATGTATCATAATCACCTCTCCAACTGATGGCCTTCCACACCTTGGAATCATCCTTGTCCTTCAAAATCCTCTCCCATCTTCCCATGTTAACATCAACTTGGTTTGCTCTCACTCTGCTCTCACCCTACACTTGCTCCTCCCTGCACACTCATATATAGCATCAGATATCATCTTGGTGGAGACATTAATATCCTCTCCTATATCTGGAATATTCACCTATGCAATGTTTGAAGCAAACATCTGCCTATCTATATTAACAAATCTGATTGGCTTTCTAATCAAGGCACTCCTTGTTGTATTGACATATAGTGCTGCGTGATTTCCCAAAGATGCTGCTCTGCCTAGTAAACTATCCAAGTCTACCCTTGTGCGTGACACAGATACAGTGATTGGAGCATGATCTGAAGGGAGATCAACGCGCTGTATAACAGAAAAATCACTGAGATGCTGAAGCATGTTTGGAGACGCAACACATGTGTTGCGTTCGGACACCCATGCGTCACGCTTCCTGTAAGTTTTCTTTCCAATAAAATGCTTATCACATGTCTTTAGGTTATTCACAACTATGAGATTATTGTCTATAGATATGGTTGATAAGAACTCTGCTTTGTCATTAGGCACACTGACACAATCTTCAATATCAGGGTATGATATGTTAATACCTGGCATCTCACAAAAGGTCTAACTAACTCTCGCATTGCCCTCCCGAATCTAGCGTTCATGTCGCCCATTAGTAAGTATCTGCTCGTCTTTTGATTAAATCAGTTTTTTTCATGAATAGCAGCAAAAGCATAATGTGAGTAATACTGAGTCACTCGGAGGAATATAGCAAAAACCGAATAGCACACCCTCCTCACCTCGGAGCAGCAGCCAAACCTGGTCACCAATACTGGTATCAATGTCATATACTAGATCGGCCAAACTATTTTTTACGAGCACCACCAAACCGACTCTTTCTGACTTGCCCACCACTCCACTATGGTAGGATACATATCTGAGTAATCAGACAGGCAAGCTTGTTTTCGTTTCACAGATTCCTATAATATAATAATTTAACAGCTGTTGAACATTCACTTTTTCAAGTTTTGTGCAAACACAGTTTATATGCCATGATATAATCTTGATTTTCTTGTCTTGCTGTGGTGCACTTAAAATAAAGTCAGGTAAAGTCAATGACAACGCCATCACAGTAGAGTTTACGTTGACGAGTATCCAGTCTGATGATGCATCCCACATTCTCCGGTCGCTCCTTCTCCCTTGTTTCAACCTCACGTAGCCGTTGCCACTCCTTTCTAACGCTAGGATGAAAGTATTTCTTGATGTATGTATATCTTGGAGTAGTTTTCACCAGTGTTCTTTAGACGGCTCACGTTGGTGAGAATATTTGCTCGTACCTCTTTAGTCTGTGGCGTAAGTAGCAAAGGTCTGCGGAGGCGTCCACTTCCATCAGCGTCTCTGCAAAGTCTGCGGTGTGTACATAGGACCTCACCAACATCTATCTTCTCCCAAATTTGTCCAAGCATCAGTAACTGCTCCATCCGAAGCTTCGCCTTCATCAGGTACTCCCAACACTACGATGTTCAACTCCCTCTCTTTGAACATAAGAACATAAGAAAATAAGGAAGCTACATGAGGCCGTGAGGTCTACACGTGGTAGTTCATGTTCCTAGTTCCTGCTAGTTCCTTTTCAGTCTATCATCTCGAGAAAGCGCTGTTGCTTGGAGATTATCTCGGCTTGTCTGTTAATTTGTGTCTGCAGCTCCATTAACTTTTTGGCGAAGAAACTCTCTGGAAAGGTTATTGCTTTCTTCAGCTCTGCTACTTCTGTCATTACTGCACCCAGTTTGTCAGTGAGCGTTGTAAATGATCCTTCTTCCTCCTCAGACGACAATATACTGTTTATCAGTTCGTCTTCGGTTACTTGTTTCAGCTGATTACGCTGCAATTTTTTAAGTTCCCACAATTGCTTAGCCATGGTCTTCCTGCTGTTTGTTGTGCTCTACCGTAGGAGTATGGAAGTGGGAGGGGCCTTCAGCAACAATGACGTTCAAGTGACGTCACTTTCCAGCTACTGCGCATGCGCGGATGGTGGAAAACTTGTCGAGGGATGTTCTTGCCAGAGCATTTATATTTCTTTAGGCAACAGCGACTAAGCCCAATACTACTCAGCACCCAACAACATGTCCACTTGATCTACCAACACTCACAAAGCTCCAAAACCGTAAAAGCGTGAAAATAACGGAGCTACTCCTCAGTGTTGTTCATATGTCGAACAGAGTTACCACACACACACATACACACACACACACACAAAGCATAGGTCATAATATCCACAGTTTTTTGTTGTAAATACGAAAAACAGAGGTGTATAATCCTTCCCTTTCCTCCTCCTCCTTCCTCTTCTTCCATATTCCTCTTCCGTTCTGTCAAAGAGGTAATAAAGGCTTATAAGCAGCGGGTTATCTTATTACAGGTCATCAAGCCTTCTCCTCCATTACACAGTCCTCCTCCTCCTCCTCCTCCTCCTCCTCCATTTCATTTTACTATCTACTAAGCCTTTGTTATAGGATGGTGTAATATTATTTTATCTCTTTCGTTATCTTTCAGTATCTGTTTTCATTATCTTTACATTTAATCTGCAACTTTCGTCAATGGTGTGCTGTCATTGAATTCTAGATTCGATAACTTTTGTAGTTCACGTATATAGCTCCGTCACGACCAGTAGGTTTATTGCTTTTTTAATGATCCTCCTTTGTAATATTTTTATTCGTATATGTTTTATTTTCTACTCATCCCCTTCTTCGGTTTGGAATGACACGCATAAATATTTCAAAATGGTATGAGTGTTTTATATATCTATTCAACCATCATATTCTTCGTTAATTTAAACTTGAACTCGATTTATCAAGATAATTCAAGTATGGCAACAATATGCCTTAGTCGTTACGTGGCCCTCATCCATATCATATAGTTTAGTCCTTCCACTTGCTAGATTAGCCATAAAACTCCTTTTGTAAGTGTTTCTGTACTTTCTCTCCTTCAATAGCTACACTGTCTCTCTAACATTATCAATTGTGTCAGGCAACCAGAATGAATGAATAAGAGTCTTCTTGATTTTTTATACTCATGTATCGTGCTAGTATAGTATACAGTACATCAAAGTTTCCTATAGAACAGATAACCACGTTTAAGGCAACTGTGAACAACAATAAGCAACTATTTCTTCACCAACAACACCACCTGTGCTGAGAACCGGGACCAGCACAGGGCTCTGTCACGCAGGACTAGAACCCTCCTGGGGAGAGACAAGGAGAGATATGTCAGGTGTTTCGCTGAGGATGTCGAGGGTCATTTGAACGCTACTGACCCGCAACCCGCCTACCGAGCCCTGAAGAAGCGCCGTTCCAAGTCTCCATCTCGGGTGAGTGCTATTCGAGCAGCAAATGGGCGCCTTGTGTCGGACACGGATGGGCAGATTTCTCGTTGGGCTGAGAACTTTAGGCAGTTGTTCACGATGGACCCTCCAATTGAGCAGCTTCACACCACTGGATTACGGGCAGTGGATGCCAATCCTTCCATTGACGAAATCGCACCCTCTCTTGACGAAGTCAGAGAGGCTGTAGCAAAGTTGAGGGGTGGAAAGGTAGCTGGTATCTGTAATATCAGTGTGGAGCTCCCCAAAGCTGGGGGTGAGGCCATGATCCGCAGGTTGCATGCTGTCCTGATTGCCGTGTGGCAATCAGGTACCATTCCTCCTGACTGGAAAAAAGGGTTGGTCGTCCCTATCTGGAAAGGGAAAGGGGATCGTCAAGACTGCAACAATTACCGCGGCATTACACTGCTCTGCGTGCCAGGCAAGGTGCTTGCCCATCTATTGCTGACACGGATCCACAGTCATCTGCTGAAGCATCAGATACCTCAGCAGTCTGGGTGCACGCCTGGTAAGTCATCAACGGACCGTATCCTAGCGCTTCTTGTCCTGGTGGAACGCCGACGTGAGTTTCGACAGGGGATGCTTGCAGCCTATGTTGATCTCAAGAAAGCGTTTGACTCAGTGCAACAGTGCATCATGAGTCACTCTGTGATCTTCTGCGACTTCGCGGGATTCCAGCAAGGACTATTGTTTTGATGACTGGCCTGTACTCTGGGACTGAGATTGCTGTGAAGTGTGGTAGGTGTATCCAGCTTCCTTCCTGTGAATACAAGAGCGAGGCAAGGGTGCATCCTTGCCCCCATCACTTTTCAACACTTGTATGGACTGGGTATTGGGCAAAGTTGTAGATCATAGTGATTGTAGAGCATCCCTCGGCAACACCAAGATCACTGATCTTGTTTTTGCCGATGATGCAGTAATCTTTGCTGAGTCGCTGGAGGTCCTGGTGATTGCTCTCGAGGCGCTGCACGATGAGGCAAAGCCCTTGAGACTTGAGGTCTCTTGGCTCAAGATTCTCCAGGTGTTTGGAGGCTTACTAGATAAAACAGTACAGTCTGTTCATGCGTGTGGTGAGGACATTGAGATCTTGGAAAGTTTTACATGCCTTGGTAGCGCAGTCCATAATGACGGCGGGTCACGTCAAGAAGAAGTCTTACGACGGACTGGCATAGCCCACGGTGTTATGTACACGCTCAGCAGGAATATTTAGCGTTGTCGGTACCTGTGCAGGAGGACAAATATCCAGATCTTCAAGTCGCTTGTGATCCCTGTCTTACTCTATGGTTGTGAGACATGGACACTAAATACCGACTTTAAGAGGCGAATCTATGCCTTTGGTAATATGTGTCTTCGAAGAATCATGGGTAATCGCTGGGATGATTACGTGTCAAATCAGCGATTGCACCGTGAGACTGAATCGAGGCCTATTACCTGCATAGTCCGTCAGCGCCAACTTCGGCTATATGGGCATGTGGCACGCTACCCTGAAACCGGTCCTTCCCATCGGGTTGCATCTGTAAGAGACAATCCGGCATGGAGGAGGCCAAGGGTCGGGAGTTGCTTGGTATGGAAACGGAGCCTGCATGGGGACTCGCGCGTGGTGATCCCCGGGAGTGGTGTCGTAGGGGGGGCGAGGCGACGCGCCCCCAGGCGTATGCCCCCAATGATGATGATGACCACCACCGCCTTAACTATCACCATCAATTTATCTTCCTTCTTTTCTTCCTCCTCCTCCTCACGGGGAAACTAATATAATCTAAGTGTTGTAGTCTCTTGCCTCCTTATTAGGCGGCGAGGTTGTATGCCAGGAAGTTAGGGAGGAAGGAGTGTCATAACTCTTACGAAGAGGAAAGTAAGAGGAAGAAGAAGATGAAGAAAAGGACGAATTGTATTTTATTTTTTGTGGTTTTACGAAAATCATAGAAACGAGAATTTACGAGTGGTTGAGAAAAGAAAAACGAAGGGGAAAAGGAAGAGGGAAAAAGAGAGAGAATAGGAAGAAGAAGAGTAAGATAATGGGATGGAAGGGATGGATAAGGAATGGGTAAGATGGGATATATTGAGAAAAATAGAAGGGATGGAGATAATAGAATGGGGGAAAGAGAGGAAGAGAAGGGATGGAAAATAGACAGAGAATAAGAACAAAATTGAGGAGAGGAAAATAACAGAAAGGGAAATCAGGCAGGAAGGAAGAGAATAAAATATAGGAGGGAGATATGGGTAATGGGGTTAGGGGAATAGGGGTTGATACTATTAATGTTAATCTCCTTGAAGACGAGGATTAGGCATCAGACCCATTGTTTGGATTGGCCTGGCTCTCTCTCTCTCTCTCTCTCTCTCTCTCTCTCTCTCTCTCTCTCTCTCTCTCTCTCTCTCTCTCTCTCTCTCTCTCTCTCTCTCTCTCTCTCTCTCTCTCTCTCTCTCTCTCTCTCTCTCTCTCTATATATATATATATATTATATATATATATATATATATCTGCTGTAAGTTCCCTCCTCAACTCTACCCTTCTCTTTTTTCACTCCTTCCTTATTCACCTAACTCTTATTTATCTCCCTTCTTTCTTTTATATTATATTATTATACTTTCTTTTGTTTTTGTCTACTCTGCCTTCTCCTCTTCCTCTCTTTCTTATCTGCATTCCCTCATTTCTCGTATATTCCTTTCCAAGTACCTATCTACAGTTATCTCCTTTACCTATACCTACTCTCCCTTTTTTCTTTTGTATATCCCATCTCTCCTATGCTTCCCTTCATAAGCTCTCAGTTCGATATTCTTCTCTATTTACTCTCCTTTAATTTAACTTTATCTCTCACCTTCACTTTTATTTTATTTATCCCCCTCTTCTTACCCTCTATTTCTTTCCCTTTTACCTTCGTCTCTCCTACGCTTCTTTTTCTCTCGCTCCCATAATAATACCATCCTCTCTCCCTTGCTCTTTCTTACCTCTTGTCCAGGTACTTTAAGAGCGAGGCCGGGCAGAACGATCCCTTGAGAGGTGCTGTTGAAAGTTGAGAGCCACTCCTCCCTCACCTGTAGAAAGAGAAAAAAAAAATGAGAGGAGAGATTAATGGTAATGTAATACTCAGTGTGTCACATTATTGCTTGTTACGTAGAAATTGTAACAAAATTGCTTTGTAATTAGATGGTTTTTTCGTTTTTTTTCAGCATCTGTTCTTTCATCAAAAAATTACCAGTCATATATTTATTTCTCCCTCTTCCTGTTTATTTTATATTTGTCATTTGTTATTTCAATTTGTTTGTATTTACCTGTTGTTCATTAGTGGTCATACCTGTACATTTCTGTAAATGTTCTGTAAAAGTGTAAACCTACTTCGTTCTTTTCTTTAATTGTTTATCCTCTCTCTCTCTCTCTCTCTCTCTCTCTCTCTCTCTCTCTCTCTCTCTCTCTCTCTCTCTCTCTCTCTCTCTCTCTCTCTCTCTCTCTCTCTCTCTCTCTCTCCTTTAATCCACCTCCTCTGCCTGATACTTTTACCCTCCCTCACCTTAACCTCCCTTATTTTCATCCTCTTCCCCTCCTTCTGTTCTCACCTGAGTACCGTCCAGGAACCAGCGTAGTAAAGGTAGGTGTCTGGGGGGCGTGGCGTGGCGTGGGCGGCAACCCACCTTGATTACCTCGGATGACTGGTAGATCTCCCTCGCGCCAACGACCACCGGGGGGGACAGTGGTTCTACTGGGGGAGGGGATGGGAACATAAGGATAGTGGTGGTGATGGTATGATGGTGGTGGTGAGGGGTGTAAAGGTTATGGGAAGTGATGACTGAAATGTTGAAGTAAAGAATGTGATGTTGTGTGTAATTCACCCATGGTCTTGTCAACCTGAGCCAGACTCGCGATCGCCAATTTCACCCTCCCGGTGCGGTCTAGGAGCTCATTATTACCAATCTTTGGTTAATGCTGGGACCTCACACATCACACACACCCATCCCCTTGCTCAAGGGGGATAGAAACCGCCCGAATTTTTCAGTGAAAAATCCCTGTGAGCGAGCAAGGATTCGAACCGGCTAACCACATAATGGCAGGCCAACGCCCTATCCACTTGACCATCGTGGCGTCGTGTGTGTGTGTGTGTGTGTGTGTGTGTGTGTGTGTGTGTGTGTGCGTGTGTGTGTGTGTGTGTGTGTGTGTGTGTGTGTAATGGTGGATTCTTGACTATAAATATGGTAGTTAGGAGTGATGATGATGGTGGAGATGTAGTAGTAGCAGTAGGAGTAGTAGTAGTAGTAGTAATAGTGGTGGTAGTATTTGTATTAGTTTAGAAGCTTGGTACAATTAACCTGAATTGTAAAAGTTCTGAATGGAAGCCGAAATTGAAATAGAGATAAAAATAAACAGGAGCAAGGTAAAAAGGAACTAGAAAGGAAGCGTTTAAGGAGATAACATTATCTATAATGATCTTTAAAAAACTAAATAAGAAATAAAAGATAATTGAATCAGAGGATGACGATTAGAAGAACGTTTTTTTCAATATCCTAATTTTGTCAGAGAGAGAGAGAGAGAGAGAGAGAGAGAGAGAGAGAGAGAGAGAGAGAGAGAGAGAGAGAGAGAGAGAGAGAGAGAGAGAGAGAGAGAGAGAGAGAGAGAGAGAGAGAGAGAGAGAGAGAGAGAGAGGAGATGAGAAGAGAGAGAGAGAGAGAGAGAGAGAGATGTATTTTGAAAGTATATGCAATTAGACGTAATTAGGTGTAAATATATCGAATAAATTAATAGAAAATATCCGAAAAACTGAAAGAAATGAAATAGAGAAGAGGGACGCATGAAGGTAAGGATAAAGGAGAAGATAGAGAAGAAGAGAACAACACGAAGATTAGGAGGAATAAGGAAGATGAAGAGAAAAATGGAATAGGAAAGATAAATGAAAATATGAAATGAGGAGGATGAGACAGGATCGAAAGTGAGGAAAAAGATAAATGAAATAAAACGAGGCGATTCAAAGGAATACAGAATAAGAATAGACAGCAACAGTCCTACTGGGTCAGACGAGTTTGCCAATGTGACTACGTTATACCAATATAGTTTATACGTGGCAAAAGAATAGTAAAGTTGAAGGCTCCTCCCCACAAACTATTCCTTCCTGCCGAGGCTAGCAAGAAAAATGTAACAAAAAAAAATCCTGCTGTATTGAAAAACTGCCATGAAATTTGATAGAAAAGACTGAAGGATAAGCATACTTTAAGCTAAAGCTAAAGCTAAAAGAAAAAAATCCTCAACAGATTTACGTTGGACCGAAGTAATCGAGTCGGGCAGTTGATGCTAAGCATTTATATACTTTGTTCTTAAACGCCTCAATCGTGTTACTATTGTCTACTTGTACTGGAAGAGATTTCAAAATATTAACAAATCTATCAAAGAAAAAGTGCTTCGCTTTATGTAACGGAAATCGCTTACCAATGATCTTGTATACATTACTACGAGTTATGCTTGTCCGATCAATATTTAAGTGGTCATTTAACATTATCGAAGCCATGGAACATTATATTTTTAGACAGCTCTATTTAACCCTTACACCGCAGGTGACTTTTTACCTCGCTGTGCACACCAGCCGGGCATATTTGCTCTAAATCGTCTCTTTTCAACGACAAGTTGTAAAATAACTACTGAAGCTATCCAGAAACAAAAAGTATCATCGTTTAGCTTCATCTTTCATCTACGTTATGCAAGAATAATAAACTATCTAGGTACTCTGGATACTTCACAGTGAGGTGATGAAGTGAAGTTTATTTTCGCGTCTCTCGAGGCTGACTCAGTTTACCTCCGTTCGAACGTTTGCGTAATTTGGCTTTTCTTTCTCGTCATATACATTGTATTGATTCTAGTAACTGTTATTGTATTATCACTTTCATTATTATCATCATTAATATTACTATTATTATTAGTAGTAGTAGAATATGTAGTAGTAGTACGTAGTAGAGGTAGTGATAGTTGTAGTAATAGTAGTAATACTTGTATTAGGCTAGCTAGTAAGTAGTAGTAATTGTTGCTGTATATCTAATATAATATATGAGTAGCCGTGTATCTGTCTGTCTGTCTGTCTGTCTGTTTTGGGTAGCCAAAACTGTAAAGTCAATTTTGATGAGAGTAGGCTCAAAAAATCGCAAATAAATCGTAGGTGGTAAGCGGCTTGGTCTAAGGTCGATTGAATAATTTTGCAGGGAGGGTTTGGGTTAAAAACCTTTTTACGAGTATTATATTACAGGAAGAAACTCTGCGGTAATGCTTTGCCGCAATTCACTAACTCCGTAGACTCATGGACTTACCGCTTGTGTGCGTGTGTGAGTGTGTGTATTTACCTAGTTGTATTTACCTAGTTGTAACATACATGAAAAGAGCTATGCTCGTACTATCCCGTTTCCAAATCTACTATTATCCAGTTTGCTTTTGAAGTCCTGAATACTTCTTGCATTAATCACTTGTGCATCAAGGTTGTTCCAGGCTTCTATGCTTCTATACGGGAAGCTGTATTTGTTAATGTCCCTCTTGCATGTTGTCCTTTTCAATTTCTTCTCATTACCTCTTGTACTTCTATCGTCCCACACAAATAGATCTTCTCTATCAATTTTTTCCAGACCCATTGATGCTCTATACACTGCTATAAAATCTCCCCTTTCTCTTCTTTTCTCAAGAGTTGGGAGTTTTAGTCTTGAAAGTCTTTCATCATATGTGTGTGTGTGTGTGTGTGTGTGTGTGTGTGTGTGTGTGTGTGTGTGTGTGTGTGTGTGTGTGTGTGTGTGTGTGCGTGTATTCATCTAGTTGTATTCATCTAGTTGTATTTTACAGGGCCTGAGCAACGCTCGTATGGCCCCGTCTCCATATCAACATTTTTATCATTCATCCTTAGTGCTTAGTGTTGGCCGAAGCCACCACCCCGCGAAGCAGGTCACAAACCCCTGGCTAACACCCGGTACCCATTCACTGCTGGGTGGACAGGGGCTCGGGTTTTAAGGAAACAACCCATCTGTTTCCGCTCCGCCCGGGGATCGAAACCGAGACTTCTCGGTTGTGAACCGAGCGTGCTTCCCCTACATTACGGAGTACCCGTGTAACTGTATGTGCGTGCAAGCGTGTGTGAGTTTGTGTGGATGTGTGTGTGTGTGTGTATTCATCTAGTTGTATTCATCTAGTTGTATTTTACAGGGCCTGAGCAAAGCTCGTATGGCCCCGTCTCCATATCAACATTTTTTATTTTATCATTCATCCTTAGTGCTTAGTGCTGGCCGAAGCCACCACCCCGGGAGGGGGGTCACAAGCCCCCGACTAACACCCGGTACCCATTCACTGCTGGGTGGACAGGGGCTCGGGTTTTGAGAAGACCGCCCGTCTGTCTTCGCTCCACCCGGGGATCGAACCCGGGACTTCTCGGTTGTGAGCCGAGCGTGCTAACCCTTACACTACGGAGTTCCCATACACCTTTTACACCCACACAAACTGCGTGTGTGTGTGTGTGTGTGCTTGCAGGACATGCGTGTGGCTGGGGTGATGCCAGGCGTGGGGCTGGGGTGAGGCAGGCGTGGGGTTTGGGTGAGGCAGGCTACGGTGGTGGTAGGTGGTCTACCCCAAGGCACTTTGACCAGTGACAAACGACAGCAACAACACGATTGGAGTTTGCACTCACATTGTTGTCTAATATATACTACTACAAAAACATCAATTTATGGGTCCGAAGGGCTCACAAACACTTAGTCTGTCTGTCTGTCTGTTTTTGAGTAGCCGAAACTGTCAATTAAATTTTGATGAGAGTAGGCTAAAAAAATTGCTAATAATTATTCGTAGGTGGTAAGCGGCATAGTCCCATGTCGAATGAATAATTTTGAAGGGAGGTTTTGGGCTAAAAACACTTTTATGTGCATTAGATTAAAGGAAGAAACTCTGCGATGACGCTTTGCCGCATTGCATTAACTCCGTAGACTCAAGGACTTACCGTTTGTGTGCGTGTGTGAGTGAGTGTGTGTGTGTGTGTGTGGGTATGTGTGTGTGTGTGTCTGTGTGAGAAAGCATGCATGTGTGTGTGTGTGTGTGTGTGTGTGTGTGTGTGTGTGTGTGTGTGTGTGTGTGTGTGTGCATGTGTGTGTCCGTGCGTGCGTGCGTGTGTGCGTGCGTGCGTACATGCGTGCGTACGTGCGTGCGTGCGTGCGTGTGTGTGTGCGTGTTTGTGTCCGTTTGTGTACGTGTGTGAGTGTGTGTGTGTGTGTTATTCACCCATGGTCTTGTCCACGCGATCTGGCTCCCGATCGCCAGTTTCACCCTTTTAGTGCGAGCTTGGAGCTCATTATTACTGATCTTTGGGCAATGCTGGGACCTCACATACCACCCCCCCCATCCCCTTGCTCAAGGGGGACAGTATCGCCCGAATTTCACAGTGGAAAAATCCCCGGGAAAGAGCGGGGTCGGGGATCGAACACCGGACCACAGAATGATGCCGGGCGCCCTAACCAACTGAGCCACACACAACTGTGTATGTGTGTGTGTCTGTGTGTCTGCATGCATGCATGTGTGTGTGTGTGTATGTGTGTGTTCATGTGTGTGTGCGTGTGTGTGTGTGTGCGTGTGTGTGTGTGTGTGTGTGTGTGTGTGTGTGTGTGTGCTTGGGGCCGAGGTTCTTATATACTCCACGCACGGCCAACTCTTGTTGGCTGTGCTGATGCCGTCGAAGGGTTGGCGCCCCGTGGACTCACACGGATCGTGGTCTACCCCGAGGCACTTTGACCAGTGACCAACGACAACAACAACACGATTGGAGACTGCACTCACATTGTTGTCTAATATCTAATATACTATAGGAGTAGCCGTGTGTCTGTCTGTCTGTCTGTCTGTCTGCCTGTTTTGGGTAGCCGAAACTGTTACGTCAATTTTGATGAGAGTAGGCTAAGAAAATCGCAAATAAATCTTAGGTGATAAACGGCCTGGTCCCATGTCGATTGAATGATTTTGAAGGGGTTTTTTGGGCTAAAAATTCTTATTATAGTATTAAACAAGTGCTTGTGGGCCCTTCGGACCCTTGTATTGATGTTTGTAGTAGTAGTATATATTAGACAACATGTGATTGCAAACTCCAATCGTGTTGTAGCTGTCATTGGTCACTGGTCAAAGTGCCTCGGGGTATACCACGTTCCGTGTGATTCCAACACACACACTCACACAAACTTCCATGAGTCTACTAAGTTTGTGGAATGCGGCAAGACGTTACCGCAGAGTTTTTCCTGTAATCTAATACTCTTTAAGTGTTTTTAGCCCAAAACCCCCCTTCAAAAATATTCAATCGACATGGGACCAAGCCGCTTACCACCTACGATTTATTTGCGATTTTTTAGCCTACTCTCATCAAAATTGGATTTACAGTTTCGGCTACCCAAAACAGACAGACAGACAGACACACACACACACGGCTACTCCTATAGTATATTAGATTACAGGAAGAAACTCTGCGGTAATGGCTTGTTGCATTTCACTAGCCCCGTAGACTCATGGACTATCCGTTTGTGTTCGTGTGTGAGTGTGTATTCATCTAGTTGTATTTTACAGTGCCTGAGCAACGCTTGTATGGCCCCGTCTCCATATCAACATTTGTATTACTCATCCTTAGTGCTTAGTTTTGGCCGAAGCCAGCACCCCGGGAGGCAGGTCACAAACCCCCAGCTAACACCCGGTACCCATTCACTGCTGAGTGGACAGGGGCTCGGGTTTTAAAGAAAAACCCATCTGTGGTCGCTCCGCCCGGGGATCGAACCCGGGACTTTTCGGTTGTGAACCGAGCGTGCTACCCCTACACTACAGAGTACTAAATGTGTAATAGGCCTACTCTGGATTAAGCCTAGATTAACTTAGAATGAGCCTAGAAGGTATATGTATAGGCGAGAGAGAGAGAGAGAAAAAATATAATGCTTACATCAACTAAGCATCAACATCAAACCAGAAAACTCGTAAATCGTAACCAAACTCAAAACATGAGATCGGTTTCAGATAGGGAAAGTATACAGTCAGCGAGTTAGAGCTTTGACCTGATTGGTCAGAGTAGGAACAAAAGCATAGCGAGGTTCCTTACCATTGGTAGGAATAGAGGTGACGTTTTAGTGACGTCAGATTCAGAGCTTCGGAAAAGATATCCTTTCATTTTCTAAGCCAGACTCAATACGGCTCCCGGGCCGGTAAGACGTGCCCCCTGTAACTAGCGGGAGAGCAAGCAAGAACGAGTGGAAGCGAGTGTGCGTGAAAGATAATTGTTAGCTAAAACCGTTGTTAATAAAACAAGAAAGGACCAGCGATCTGTTAATTTCCCGCCTCAAGTGCAGCACAAGCAAACACCCTACAGTGGTAGCATCTGCGAGAACACAGTGGTGGTAGCTTGACGCGATCCGAACTCATAACTCCGAAGAGAACGTTACATCACAAGAAACAAGTGACTTGTGAAATCAACACACAAAGAAAGAAGACATAGAAGAAAATCAACCAAGTCACCAGATCACGCCGTACGTGATTCACCGCCGCCCACACGACTACCACATTAGGCCTAAACACACACGCGACGCACATTCCTCACTCGCCTCTCACGTCAGTCGTTTCACTCACGCCTTAGAAGAAGCACGTCAGTGCAACGCCCGTACAGAAGAAACAGAAGCAAGAAGAAACAGAAGAAAGAAGAGACAGAGGACACCTAAGAAGATTCAACCGTCATCCTGCACAGTTACCAGCTTAAGACCATAAGTTAGTGACTACGTCGCCGCCAGCCTAGACGCCGACCTTCCCAGACTTTTAGACGCCAGCCGACGTAGACATCCTTTGCCGTCAGCATTCTGAGGACTTCGTCTCTACACACATTTGAGAAGTATAATAGTAACTTCTTTTTAAACAATTTGTTATATATATGTAGTTGTCTGTTAACTAATACAACTTATACCAACAGATAAAGTTGCCTGATTGTGGTGTGATTGTGAACAGAGGGGAACTTCAAGGAGTATCTATACCAATCTCCCGGTGTGGACGTGGTGTTAGGAACCGCTGCTCTCTTTCTCCGTTTTGCCGCTTAGACAAGGTATGAGTATTATATTCCTGTAAATGTCACCAACCTCACGAGTTCGTAAGACACAGATCAGAAAAAGCCCTGTTGTAACCAGATTATATCATAGACTTCATTCAAGGCATACACACGCCAAAATGAGTGACGTAGAAGGTGGAAAGATAGTAGGACATGAAATTATCACCTCAGCCGCAGGTGTACCTAAATTTTCTGGAGACCCACACACAATTGAGGTGAATCAATTCCTACATAGAGTAGACACCCTGATAGCCAATAAGAAACTCACTTCGGAAAGGTTGAAAATAGAAGTTCTTAAGCAAAACGTTGATGCCGAAAATGGTAGAGCCAGACATGTTATCTGTTACAGACAGTTAGAGGAACTTGACGATTATGATGATTACGTTCAGGTGTTCAGGAGACATTTCTCCAAAAAGAGTGACCAAGATCCACTTAGAGCCATGGTTAAAATGTTAGCCTTAAAGAGACTCTCCTCACAACTCGTTACCGAGTACATTGCTAAGCTTGATCTGTGGGGACAGGACATGGAGAAAATGCTTAAGACTTCAACGTGGACACTGCCACTAGACGGGGATTATATGTCTGTGTCACTAGTAGCCAAATTAATAATGTTTTCGAAAATTCTTAGTGATTGTGATGACTTAACAAGCGAAAGGCTTTACAAAGACTTGAAAGAAACACTGTCCTTAGGAGAAATAGATTGCTTACCGAGGGGATTTGCAGAGACAAATCCTAGGTTCGATTCGTACGTGATACCAGTGCGATCAACACACACACCGCCGCCACAGGCCAGTAATTTCCAACCCGGTGTCGTGTGGGCATGTGTCTGTTTGTGAGGTGGAGTCTGTTTACTAACAAAGGCAAAGAAAACGGGCGTTGAGGGGAATACTTACTAATATTGACTTGATCAACAAAGGCATGTCCAGGCGTCCTACGACAACAAACCTGTCTTTATTTATCATTAAAGGGTGTAGGGTGGGGGGGGGTCACGAAGTGGAACACTCGCCGACGTCGGCGAGAATTCCTATCGGCGACAGTTATAGGTATGAATTTGAGCATATATGATATAAGAGGCATTCAATTTCGTACAGAAATGTCTTAACCACCCGTATATACCCCCATCTCCTGCTCAGAGGACATTTCTGTACGAAATTGAATGCCTCATATATCATATATGCTCAAAACCATACCTATAACTGTCGCCGATAGGAATTCTCGCCGACGTCGGCGAGTGTTCCACTTCGTGACCCCCCCCACCCTCACCCTTTAATGATAAATAAAGACGGGTTTGTTGTCGTAGGACGCCTGGACATGCCTTTGTTGATCAAGTCAATATTAGTAAGTATTCCCCTCAACATCCGTTTTCTTTGCCTTTGTTAGTAAACAGACTCCACCTCACAAACAGACACTTGCCCACACGACACCCGAACGCGGTTCAGTAAGTCTACGTCACGTAGTGGGGGTCCAACAGAAAACAGGACTAGAAGTGTTTCATGGCAACGCCCTACACAAATAGAATGTTACCAGCGTAGTAAGCCCGGTCATGTAGCGAAAGATTGTTACAACAAAACATCTTGTGCAAATTGTCAATATACAGGAGACACTGAGAAACTGCTGGCAGGAACCTTGGTGCAACTATCATAAACAAGTAGGTCACATAACGCAGGACTGTCGAGCTCGACGCGCACAAAATTTTCGAGGTCAAAATGTTCGTACAGGAACCCCTTCGTAAGTAAACACAAGGAAGAAAACACTACTCTTCAAGTAAGACATGAGACCCGTCAAAATGAAGACTTAGAAAATTCAGAAAGAGAAGCAAAAATGATAATACCAGTCAGCAAACACACAGAAGCCCATGATAGAAGGCAAGGTGTACAAACGCAAACTCAGATTTTTCCTAGGACAAGGATCCATGGTGAACATAATAAATCTTGAATTTTAAACAAAGTGAAGCCGATTTAGGTTCATTGAAACGGTGCAATACCACATGCAAGGAGGACAGGCGAAAGACTATATACTGTGGAAAAAATAAGATCACTATTACTATAGAAGATTATTTTGATTTTGACATAACAGAAAAAAAAGAGATTACGGTATCTCCACCAAACCATGGTGTCACATTAGTTCCTACAAATTCCTACCATTCAAATCCGGAAATAGTTATTGGAGTACTAAATAAGAACAACAAAAATTGTGAATCTAACATTTCAGAAATAGTGTGGCAGAGCGATCAAAGGTTACTGATAAGCCAAAGAGAAGGGCAAAAAAATACCTCTCACACATTAGGTCCCGGACTTACACACGCACCGACATCAGGTGAGTGAGTAGTAAGGTCACACCAGAGACAAGCAAAGCGCTTAATACCAGGACAAGAAAAACTTGTATTTAGCATAAGATAGGTCAATACACTGAGACAACCCCAAACGAACAAGTTAAGGACCAGATGAAGCCATGATAATTGTTTCAGGACATGTGGATAGAATCTAGACTATTGCATTCCTCCAATGTAATTAACAAGGTTGACATGGAAGTTAAAAAGGATAAAGAATGATGCAGAAGTAATTGCAATGCCAGAATCCATGGAGGTAGGGGGAGCACAGCTTGATTACACGCTATATATTAAAATACAGAGAATGGTGACAATTAGAAGGTTAGTAATGAGTACACTGAATAAGAACATCACTCTGAAACAGGGAACCGAGATAGGTTATTCAAAGTATGGTGAACCACCCAATAAAATAGTTACAATGAAAAACAGAATCAGAAAATGTCACCAGACATTAAATCTGCTCAGTCCAGAAAGAGTAGAATTAGGGAGAGATTTCTAGAAACCATCTTAAACCCTACAGTCGACCTGATGTAGAGCAAGAACTTCTTACATGATAACGAAGCACGCAAAGCGATGCTTTGCCGGGGGGACGCCCTCTTAGGCAAGACAGGCGTGTTGAACATCAATAAACTTAAAGTCAGGTACACAAACACATTGATATTACCAGCATATAGATTACCGAAACTCTAAGCTCGCCACAGTAGATAAATTAACGTAAATGCTCATACAAGATGTGATTGAGCCTATAATAGTGAGTGGAACTTTCGCTCATACCTAGTACCAAAATAGACGGTCAGTACGCCCAGTCATAGATTACAGGGAACTAAACAAACGCCCAAACACCACTATCCCAGATCGCCTACTATTACCAGTAGTCTCAGATATTCTCCGCCAAGTCTAGAACAGAAAATAAATATTTAGCCAATAATATATAAAAATCAGCTTTCTGGAGATAGAATGCAGGATGAATCAATAGGATATGACAGCCTTCTCCGCACCGGACTGGACATTACAGGTTTAAACGCATAAGCCATTGGATTATTCAAAAAACAGTCCTTTGACGTACATGAGACTGATTAAAACACAGTTTTGCAAGGGCTTAATAGGAACACAGCCAGTGTATCTAGATGACATACTATAGTATCACAGGACAGCGAGGAACACTTTACGGAAACTGACTTGGTAATTCTCTAGGCTCAGAATTCTAGCCGGGATTGACGTGAAAATGGAGAAAGTACCTTCCTACAAGACAAATTTATTTACCTTGGTAATCAAATAGTAAAAATGGCATTAAGAACAGTACAGTCAAAATAGATTGCTGTGAGAAATGTCCCAGAGGCCTCCCACAGTGAGAAAGTAAGGAGTTTCCTAGGTCTAACAGGTTATATAGAATCTTATAAAGGGATATGCGATATAGCAAAGCCACTAAACTCTATTCCCAAAGAATCAGACTTTATTTGGGGACAAGCTCAAGGCAAGCATTTGAAACTCGAAAGTCGAAACTCACCAGTTCACCAGTGCTAATCTTCCCAGATTACACTATGGAATTTATTCCCCACGCACGACGCCTCAGATAGAGGCTAAGAGGAATATTAGATGCAGGAAAGAAAGGGAAAGGTCCAACCGATAGCTTATGCATCTAGACTAGTACAACCGCAGAAAAGAAATTACAGCATCACAGAACGCGAGGACCGTAGCAAGTAATATACTGTCTAGAAAAAATGCAGACATGTTATTAGCGTTACAAGATAAAGAGTGTGGACTGACCACACAGCCATACAGAACCTGTTCAAGCACAAAGAACACTTAGAGGGGGGGGGGTGGGGGGGGGGGGTGCGGGGCGGGGGGGGACAGACTCGCCAGATATGGTTCCGACGTTACAGAATTATGAAGTCAGTTTTGAATAACATACCAGGGAAAGAAAAACGTAGCCGCAGACGCACTCGTAAGGAACATTAGCCAGAACAGAGGTAATCGACCCAATATGCAGTATTGAAGAATTAATCACACTATATACAGAATCTAGTCAGCAATAATTGAAAAGGATAACATGTGGACACAAAGTAGTAACTACTAACAAACCCGACAGAAGTCAAATAAGAACCTAAACTACCCACTAAATAACAAGCTAAACGATTTTCGGAAAATATGCAAATACGTTAGTTATACAGAAACGCAGAAAGAAAAATAAGCAAAGATGTAACACGAGTATAGTGAAAACAGTTAGTAATCCTCAGACACTCGTCCCCGGAAGATTAAAGATGCTCCATAAATTAAACAGTGCCCACAGCGCACACCAGGAAAAGACAAGACTTACAAGCAAGCACAACTAAAGTATTTTTGGCCCGGTATGAGAAAAGACATATATTTCCAAGTGGATAAACTGCACGACATGCGCCGAAGTGAAAGGAACAACAACGTTCTCCAAGAACAATGTAACGTACCAATACCCCAGAAACCCATAGGAAAGAGTTCATTATTGATACAATGAGCTCTCAATGTCAGAAAACGGATATTAAACTGGCGACCTACTGGTTCGCCATCGACTATTCCCGATATTGGCATCATACAGCCTCATGAATAACAACAAAAAAGGCAGAAAACGGTTCGTCAATAATATTCGAACAAATAATTTTGCAGTTTCACGAACACCAAAGATAATTGTGTCAGACAAACGGTTACAGAGTTCAACAAATCAGATGCTAGAAGGGTTATGTAAACTCTTTTAACATAAAGAAAAATAATGTTTACAAGCCTATAGACCCCATGAGTATGGAGTAGGGGTTTTTTCCAGTAGTAGAGAAAGACTGACCCCCCGCAAAGGAATAACTTGTTTGAGAAGGTTTAATTGATAGCATGGGATACATGGATCCCTCACGTCAAACTGTGTGCTGAATTCGCAGATAAAACTCAGCCACCGGAGAAACGTCACACTACATATTATTTCGGAGAAGATAAAAGGTCTACCGTATGAAACTCTTAGATGCAGAACCCAAGCCTGTTATAATCAGAAATGATTACGTGGCAAATAGATTTACACAAATTATCAAGTCATTCACCAGAGAAGGAAGAAGAACATGAAGGAATAACTTCAGAGGAAATACAGAAACAGCAACATAAACGGCCACACGAAGTAAAGTTACGAATAGAGATTTTAGTAAAATGGCAAAATTCATGTTACCCTATAGCATAAATACCTTAAATTACCTTATTAGTAATAGCTATCACCTAAGTTTAGAGGTCCAGTATAAAATAATTGAAAATGCAGGTGAACAAGTACAAGATTTAATCCCTAGATTCGGGAGAGGTAAACAATCATACATGCAGATCCCCGTAAGAAAGAAAACAAATAGTCCAGGAGCCAAGACCCGAATTTTGGGATATCGGTACCACCGGGGGTGACGAATTCTCTTGGTGTTTTTAGCTGCTACATGTCTTAGTTTATGTTTTGATATGATAGCCTTGCACACTGGTGCTTAATGGTCGGTTTATCACTTCTTGAATAGACACACCTACCCGAAAACTTAGAGAAATTTTTAAAATGGTCAATTTGGGGGACAGGAATGCCTAAATGTCACTAAAATGAATATAGAAATTGTCACATTTAATACAAGTCCTGTAAATACACACTAAGCATGCCATGGGCCTTGTACTTACTATTATGCCAAATTAATCCTCCTCAATCATCTACGTCAACTCGGAATCTGACGGTTGTGCAAACCGGCCTCTTCTTCAATAGCCTTGTTCTGGCATGTCTGTAACCTGCACATGTCCGTACACTTCAGGCCATTGCTGAGGCAAGTGCACTTAGGGAGTTCGCATGACCGCACACACTTGCGGCCCGTAGCTGCATAACAGCATCTGGTGCTGGTAGCCTCGCATCCAGTTGACAGCAAGCTTGCCGTCCTCATCTGTCATCCAGCCGCAGTCTGTTGGTTCGAAACAAAGGCTGGCTCTGCAGACTTCTCCTCCAGATCGCAGCCTGGTAAGTTTGCACGTAGTGCATGCTGAAGAGGAAAGTCCCCAAGGAGGGGGGTGACTTGACTCCACCTCTCCCCGTCTCGCACAGAACAGCTCATACCGAAGTTTTGTTCACCTCAGTTGTGTGGGTAGATGGCGGGTACATGTGGCAGGTGATTTCCTGTAGCTTCTCAAAGAGTTCGGGAGACACTTCCCATGAGCGCCCAAGTTCGTGGAAAGCATCCTGGTATGTCTTGTCCATCTTCACCTGCTTGAGTGTCGTCATCTTCCCCCGGCCAGCGAATGCACTGACGGTATCACAAGCCTGTAAAGGCATGCATACCAATCAATGAATCACACACGCTCCCTCCCAGTGTACGGCTCAGTGTGGTGATATCCAGGAATCTTGTCCGGTTCTTCGTCCCGAAACTTCTGGAACAGTGGGATGGGATCTTGTGGCACTCCCCAGACACAGGACCATGACGTCTGTATCCTCTGCAGTGATGATGACAGACTTGTACCCAGATTCTGCTGCATGAAGTGCATGGAGAAGGAGGCGTGTGTCTGCTTCTTTTTGACTTGACTTAAGCTCAGGAGCCTCTTCCCACTGCTCTTTGGTGATCTTGAAGCAGAGCTGCTCCATGTGCATACGCTCCTTGCCCTCGAGCTTCTCCCTGTGCTGTGGTTTTTTCCATTCTTCTACCAGGAACTTGATGAGACTTGCCTTGTTGAGGAACTACCGAGTAACTTTCTCCACTGCTGGATGTTGTGCCCAGGTTGAATGTTCTTGAAATGGATCCCTGTGCCTGCACTTCTGTTGGCTCGTTCTGCATCTTTGATGGATTCTCCTTGTAGACGTCAAACACAACATCAATGCGCCTGCTCTTAGCACCCTCATGGAACTTTGACTCATTTGCTGTGCCTGCAAGCTTTTGAAAAAGTGTTGTCGTTTCCCTTCAGTTTCTGGACCAGGCTCATCCATCAATTATGGTAGCAAGGGCTCGGGGATCACCTCTGCAGGAGAAACATTCCTCTCCAACTCCCTTGCTAGGGCAGCCTTGTTGGTCTTGGCGGAGAGACCCTCACCGCTGGAAAGTGCCCAGGGGAAAAGGCCCCAGGGGATGAGCCAAGACATCACTCATTTTGAGCTTTCTGTTCTCAGCAACAAGGATCTCTGGCCAAATAGGTTCCTGTCAGCCTTCAAGATGCCTCCTTGGCATGGCCTTGTGAGCGTGGCTTCATTCTGATGTTAGTGAACGTTCTCAGTTTCGTCTTCGTCATCGTGTCATAAAACTGTATAGTTGGCGTATGGGTCCCCGGCGCTCTTCCTTGAAGGCTTGATATGCATCCTCTCCTATTCTGTAGGCCCCTAGAAGGTCTTTGGCAACTTCTGGTGGTGCTGTAGTCGCAGTTGACAAACTGACAAGATCTCCTTGCTCTGCGTTGAAGGGTTCAACCAGCTGGTCCCCCATCAGTTGAACTAAAGATTGGACATGGGCCCTCATCTCTTCTAATCCTGGGCATCTGTAGGTCTGGGGGGCTGAAGTCAGAAATACTTTTGGCCTACTACCATGGCCCTGACTGCCTCAAGTATCTGCTGCGATACTCCGATGTCAGGTAGTACCTGGCGACAGCTCCCCCTTTCAGGCTGAAGCCTTTTGTGCCCCCTGGTGTCTGGGTGTCTTTGTTGATCGTCTCTTCGATGGTCTGGTCCACAGGAATCCGTCCAAAGGATTTCTTGCTACCGATCTGGACCGAAACCCACCTTGCATGAAGTGTTCATGGACCCCCCGGGGTGTTCAATGGGCAGTCGAGACATCATGGCATAGTAGTAGGTCAGGAATCGGGCATAGTTCACCTTGTCATGGGCAAACCCACGGTATCACCCTGTCGGATTGCCCCTAGGTGAAGCATCCAGTTGCCTTC
Source organism: Chionoecetes opilio (assembly GCA_016584305.1). Classification (NCBI taxonomy): domain Eukaryota; kingdom Metazoa; phylum Arthropoda; class Malacostraca; order Decapoda; family Majidae; genus Chionoecetes; species Chionoecetes opilio. Next base: position 363,930 of record JACEEZ010018374.1, on the reverse strand, counting down.
TCTGGAGGCTCGAACCAGGCCCCGCATGATCTCAACCATGTCCAGGTTATGACCATCCAGAATGCTGAGAGGTTGTGTTCATCTCTTAGGTTCTCAAGATAAACTTGGAAGAGCTTCAAAATTTGTGCATGATTCATCTCCATCAGCTCTTGAAAGGTTCCCTGAGACACATTGCTGTGGAAGCTGTTGATGTTCTTCAGTGTTCCATCCAGATGGTGTATTCCCTTGAATGGTTTTCTTCTAGCCATGGAAGGAAGCCTTTCCATGCAACCCTCATCAGTGCTTCATACACGAGCTTGTGCAGTCTCACTGCTCTGTTGTACCTCCGGCCGTCCATCACCCCTGACACTGATCCTTCTGCGATGCACCTTGATTTCCACACACAGATCTCTAAGACCTGCATCCTGAAACCTCTTCCCTATGGGGGAGAGGAGATTGCAGATTTTGTGGAAGACGCCCATCCTGATGATAATGTTCTTTAACTTCTCTTGTTTCCAGAGAACCTCGGCCCGCTTTTGGCATAGAGGCTTGATCAAAAACCGCACACAATCTTGTTACGTAAGGACTGCATGATGGCATGCGTTTGCTCCAAGACTTCATTAACGGTGGACATTTCTGTTGCGGAGGCATTGATAGTGGGCAGGTTAGCTTACAGTGTCCTGGACCACCCGCAATGTCTCTGCGGATTTTGATGTTGAACCCAGTCCAACTGCTGATGGACTGGTTCTCATGGTCTGACATTTCGAGTAAGAAGCCCCAAAATGGTTCTTGGTCTTTGAATCCTGGACCTCTTTTTGGGAGTGTCGACATACGCAGTCTCATCCTGGGTGGCCCTGCCCCCCGCCCAAAATTGTATATTGGCAGAATTGATGCGGTCAGAGTGATGCTTCTTATCTTGGACTTGGGAATCTCTGGCAGGACCTTCTCTGGGACGAGCCTGCAACCTGGAACTGGACAGCAATGCCATTGACTCTGTGAGAAGTACCTGCTCCACTTAGTGTCCTCTTCAAGTCGGTCGATGTTATCCCAGGCCAGGGTTGTGAAAACACCCAGGGTAGATGTTTGCTGGCAGTGGAATGTCATCCTTTGAACATTTCCCGCTTCTGGATACAAAGGGCTGTATCAATTTCCTCAAACATTGAGTAGGACACACAGTGGCCAAGACGATTCAGAGTTCGGATCAGTTCTGTGTTTCCTGTCAAAAACTTTACAGCTTGGACAGCATACGTGCTTGGGTGGCTTTGTCTTGCCACTGGTAACCGCAAAGACCAAGTCCTGCCGAAGGATGTGGCAAGACGTTGAGCTCTTTCAGAGGGAGTTTTTACACTCACACTCTCCTGTCAGCAGGGTGTGCAGGAATTTAGTGACTGCTGCAGGAATACATTCTGATCTGTATCGGGGGGCCATGGCTGACTCACATCTTTGCTTATTGATCTCATTCCTCAGCTGCATTCCTGCTTTGGTTAAAATATCTTCAGAGTTAGCTGCTCTTGCTTCTTGCAGATCTTTTGTCATTTTGTGTGCTTGTCGGGCAAGGTCGTCCATTGAGAGGCTGCGTGGATAGATTAGAAGCTTTCCTTTCTCATCTGGGACAAACGTAGTGATTCCCCCAAACTCGGTTTCAATCTTTTGGCGAACATGTTTTCTTTGTCGCTGGTTTCAGTTGGATAATACCACGGGACATCATGGATCTCTCAAGCCTAGATGTGAGGTTTATCATAGGCAGTACCTCTGGGTTGGGAAAAAAATTCAGTCCTTATATACAAGAAGAGTTCCCGAGGGGTTCTATCTCGCCTCTTCGTAGCGTGCTCCCTCGCTTTCTTCCTGATTTTCACCTGCACCAGACCTGGCGGCCGCTGGGGAATCATCTTTTTTGAAGATTTTGTAGCACGACTTGTGGTAGTGACCCTCTGCAGCAACAAGGTCCCCTGCTAAGTAAACCAAGGATTCTCTGGTTGAGTTTCCTTGTTGCTGCTCTGCGGATCTTCTCATCTGCTCGTAGCTCAACACACTGGATGAGTGGCTCCCCTTGTCTTTGCTGCTTTCATGTACTTTTCTTGACTTCTCGCAGAAGAGACATACTTTTGGGATACACCCTGCTAGTACTAGGGGCATCCCTTGATGCCCTCCTCCGGGGTCGACGCTTGGCTGATTCTATCTTGACACCCTTGGCAAGGGTAGAAACCAGTGACTTCTTCATTGTAAAGAGACTACGACATTTACGGTGATAATGTATGTGTGGTATTCCTCCTTCTTCAAAGGCCCTTGGGTGGGTTCCAGGACTGGATCATGCTGCCTGACTCTGCAGCCCTGAGCAATGTGTTCCAGAGTCCAAATCCTGTGGTGACACCAGAGCATCGCTGTCATCATCAGAGCAGTGGATGATACAGTCGATCCGTGCTCTCTTCCTCGCTGATGGTTGCATCATGCCGTCAGACCCGTCAGCACACACCTGCAAAAAAATATCACCATTAAACATTACATGAACAAACAAACAAACACATTTACATGGAAACCATTCTACATATGTTTGCTCCTTCCAAAAATAATTATCCCCAAAATATCACAAAAAATCACCAAAATGAAATAAACCCCTAAATTGGGAAAAATTGAAAAATACATCGGGAAAAACTCTTGTAGAGAATCAAATTAGCTACAAGAGCTGTTTTGAATATATTTTTCAAATTTTTCCCATATTTGGGATTTATTCCAGATTTATGGGAAAATACCCAAAATTTTTTTTTTTTTAGGGTAAATCCCAAAAAAAATGAGGGAAAAATTTAAAATACCTAGGAACAACTCTGGTAGAGAATCAAAATTTTACATAGGTGTCCAAAGTTTCGCACGATCGTGTGATTGATTTTAAAGAAATGAGGAAAACCCCGAGCGTCACGCTGAAAAACTTTTTTTATGGTAGCACCCCCCTTGCATCAAAAAATCAGACTAAGCCCACCGTGCGGGAAGGCTACCCTATCTTAATGTATTTACAGTCACTCTATAAACTTTTAGTACCATTCGTGTTTAGTCACCCCAGGTGGTACCGATATCTGGGCCCGGCTCATGGACTAAAAAAATGACTAGAGAAAAACAAACGACACAACACATAACGACGTAGAAAGGTCACCTGAAAATTTAATAGAGGAAACAAACTAAGCGCACAAAAAAGTAATGTAGACATATTAAACGACACAAATGAAATCCATGATTACAGGAAGAAATTGAGAAGCTATTGCAAGGAATTTAGTGAAAAGGCTCCAACAAATTCTGCTAGTTTGTAACGTAACAAAAATTATCTTACAAGATGAATTTGAGACATATGTAAATGAAAAGTTATTGGAACTAGGTGTTGATTGTAACACCTTTTTCAGAAACCATGAGGTTGATGAATACATGCTGTTAGGTTCACTAGTACTGGCCTGGGACCCTGTGAGGCCCGGAGCCTTAGTAAGGAAGTAGAAGATGTGATTGTTGTTAACCAATCTGTGAGCATCCTCTTGAAAATGGAAAAAAGTTACCTACATTAGAGACCCCTGACAGTAATCAAAGGGAAGGAATACAAGTACAAAGGATAGACTAACAGTCAAAGATGTCTGATTAGGAACAAGATAATAGATGTTGAAAAGAAAGTCACTAGTTTGGAATCCAATTTTCTAGATGATCATAGGAGTAAAAAAGATATAGCTATAGTCGCAGCCATTGGAGGACTTGCAGGTCTGGCAATCACAAACTTAGGATAAAATGGCTGATTTTAGAAATACAATGAATACTTTGCAACAATCCTTGCCCCAAATTAGACACACTTCAGCCGATGTAGATGAAGTACTGGGGACAATTGCTTAAATTACTAATAACGTAGAACAACTAAGTGAAAGTAGGTCCGACCTTAAGGAATCACTGGACACTTTCCTATTCCTGGATCAAATGTATCTTAAGTTAATGGATTGCAGAGCATACCTGATCCATGTCAGTTACACCCAGACAATTTCTCTACAATTGCTAATAGAAAGAAAACTGGAAATCACGAAAGAAAATATACTATCAGACGTTAATGTAAACTTACCAGACAGACTACCTCCGTTGAAAAATGTCAAGACCCAACAAGCGTACTTCCAGCAAATTGTTTACCGCAGAATTAAATCAGTCAATTTGGTACATCTTGTTAATTGTACCTACTGCTTTATCAATACTTATTGGATTACTAGGAATGTTCTTTATGTACAGAAGACTGCTACACATCAAGATTCCTCATCGCAGACAGTTAAAGCATGTGGCTCATGAGCCTTGAACCCTGTAATAGGATTTTATACTAGCAAAGTTGAAGCAAACTCAGTTGACCTGAGGTCTCCAAGGAGTGAGGTTGTGTTCGTTGAGCTCTCGGGATTAGAATTGCTACGTCTTCGATGTAGAGTGTTTTGGTGGAGGCGGAGAGAGAAGTGGTGTTGTGTGCTTCTGCTGTGGTGGAGAGTGGTAGTATGGTAGGAGTGAAGGAGGCTGAGGTGAAAACTAGTGTGGTAGAGGGAAGGAGAAGGGTCGAGGGAGAGTGTAGTGAAGGGTATGGAGTGGCGCTTAAGACTATTCTGGAGGCGATCGACGACCTGAAAAGGAGCTTTGCAAGTGAAGTGAACGATTTGAAAAGCGTGGTGAAGAAGCAGGAAATAGAGATACGTTCTCTTAAGTGTGGAGGTGAAGATCCAAGTGGAGTGAGTGGAGGGGCACATGCGAGGGATGTACCTGGAGGGGTACCAGAGCGAGATGTGACTCGGGCGACTACTAAGGTTCCTAGTAAGTCACCACGGATTGGTGTTTGGAAGGTAGTTGATCATGGAGCCCGCCCGAAGGAGATAAAGGTAAACAATGACCATGTTGTGTGCACGAACCCATTTCAGGTACTCTCGGGCTGGAAGAGGAAGATACGGAGGTAAGGAAGGTAGACGATACATCATTACCCAAAGGGTAAAATTTTGGGTTTTTGGGGGGAAATTTCAGGTTGGGCCCCGCCCAGCAGGTTCTGTGACAGAGAAGGGTTTCCCAAATAAAGGGTCGGTGATTTCCCAGGGGGGGGGATAGGTTTGGTTAGTGACAAGATAGTTGAGTGCATGGGGGAACCAAGGGAAAAGCCCATCGTCTGCCTGAGCGCTGGGGGAAATGATGTTGATTGTGTAAAAAGTGGGGGAATTGATCGGGGGGTTTCAAAAAGGGAAATTTTAGGTTAAAAATTAGGGAAAAGGGGGTTTGGGGGCCCTGTGGGGTGTGGTTCCTTCCCCAAAAGCTTTTTGACGACTTGTGGTAACCCCCAGGGCTTTGCTTTGAATTGCCGGCTTGGGAATTCATTTTTAAAACCAATGGTTTGGGCCTTTTGGGGCGACAGTTGGGCCCCCTTTTTTTGGGCATAACCACCTCTACCGCAGGGACAGGGTCACTTTTCCCAGGAAAAAAGGGGTTTTATATCTTTTTGAATTTCCCTTTTTAAAGGGAGGTTTGAGCAAATGCAGGCTTTTTTTAAAATAAAAAGAACCGGGGATTAACACTGGGGTCGGGGGGTTTAAAAGGGAAAATTTTCAACATAGGGGGAGTTTAAAAAGGCGGGAACTAAAGGGATTGTGAAGAGAGAGGGGGGGGGTTTTGTTAAAGAAAAAGGAAAAAAGGACAAAAATTAAAGGGGGGTTGCTTTTTTTGGTTTACTATACAAAATTTTAGGGGTATTTTTAAACAAAATAGGGTTTCCCCGAGAGGAAAAATAGTTTTAGAGGATTTTGATATAAAGCATTTAAAATCTTTTCTTTTTGCAACCCTTAAAAATTTGCAAAAAAAATGGGTTTGGGAAAGTCGGAAAAATAATTTTTATCCCAAAATCGAGATGCTGGGGGATAAGTTTTTTCAAAAAGGGGCAGAGTAGGGCCCGACGGGTGGAGGAGTTTTTCGCTTTTTTTGCAAGAGATACATTGCAGTGTTGTGTTAATAATGTTATAAAAACCCGATGACAGCCCTAAAAGTCCCATATGGGTAGAGGTTTTCGGAGGGAACTGGAAAAAAATGGTTTTGGATGTAGTGTATATGTTTGAAAAAGTATTTTAAAAAGGTTCAGCTCCATATTGGAAGAAAAAAAACAAAGGGCCCCCGATATAATCGGGCTAAAGCGGGGTGAGAGATTTTAATCTTAGGGAAAAATAGACTGGGATTTTTTTCATAGGTGACAGCACCTAGATTTAATTTTTTTAAAAATAATCCAGGATAAAATTCTAAGTTAAGCAAACAAGGAGCCTACTGAAGAGATAAAATTTTTTGATCCATTTCTTTCAAAAAGAGAAGATTTTGTTAAAAGTTGTGGGAGGTCGGTGGAAAAATTTTAAAATAGGACCCCTTATGAGATAAATTTTTGCTTAAAAGGGAAAATTTGGAAAAAATTTAAAATTAGTGTGTGTAAGAAAAGTGTAAGATTATGCTGGATAATGACTAAGTTGACTGAGAAAAAACAAGAAACAAAAAATAAAGAAGTGAAAGGTAAACTGATTTTAATGTACAACTAAGCGCACAAATAGTAAATGTAAATTTAAGCAAATGAAATCCTGATTAAGAGAATTGAGAAGCTATTGCAGATTTGTGAAAGGATCCCCAAGTTCTGCTCTTTGTAGTACAAGTTATCTTCAAGATGTTTGGAATTGTAATATGTTTTGGAACTAGGTTTTGATGTACCCTTTTACAGAACCAGAGGTGATGACATACATGCTGTTGTTTCACTAGTATGGCCTGACCCTTGAGCCCGGAGCCTTATGTAGGCTGTGAAGATGTGATTGTTGTTAACCATCTGTGACATCCTCTTGAAAATGGAAAATGTTACCTACGTTAACACCCTGACGTACTCAAGGAAGGAATCAAGTCCAGGATAGAACGAACGTCAAGATGTCTGGATTATGGACAGATATAATGTTGAAAGAAAGTCACTAGTTTTGGAATCCTTTTCTAGATGATCTAGGAGTAAAGGTATGCTTAGTCGCAGCCTTGGAGGACTTGCGTCTGGCATACAACTTGGATAATATGCCTGATTTGAGAATACAATGAATACTTTTGCACAATCCTTGCCGTCTTTATCACACTTCAAGCCGATTCGATGAATACTGGAGACAATTGCTTCATTACTACTCGTATACCACTACGTGCCAAGTCGGTCCGACCTTAAGGAATCACTGGTCCTTTTCCTATTCTGGATCAAATGTATCTTATTATGGATTGCGAGCATACCTATCCATGCAGTTACACCCGCCAATTTATCTACAATTGCTAATAGAAAGAACACTGCAATCACGAAAAGAAAATATACTATCAGACGTTAATGTATACTTACATACGACCTCCCGTTTAAAAAATGTAAAGCCCAACAAGCTACATTCCAGCAAATTTGTTTACCGCAGAATTAAACATCAATTTTGGTACAGCTTGGTTATTGTACCTACTGCGTTATCAATACTTATTGGCTTACTATGAATGTTCTTTTATGTACGAGAATACTGGCTAACACATCGCCTTTCCTCATCGCAGCCTTTAAATCATGTGGCTCAATGAAGCCTTGAACCTTTAATAGGATTTTATCTAGCAAGTTGACGCAAACTCGTTGACCTGGGTCTCCAAGGAGTTAGGTTGTGGTCGTTGAGCTCTCGGGTTAGATTGCTACGTCTCGATGTAGAGTGTTTTGGTGAGGCGGAGAGAGTAAGTGGGTGTTGTGTGCTTCTGCTGTGGTTTGAGAGTGGTAAGTATGGTAGGAGTGGAGTGGTGAGGTGAAACTTGGTGTAGAGGGCCGGAGAAGTGTCTATGTAGAGTGTATGAGGGTAGGAGTGGCTCTTAAGACTATTCTGGAGGTCGATCGCCGACCTGACAAAGGAGCTTTGCCAGTGAAGTGACGATTTGAAAGCGTGGTGAAAGCAGGAAATAGAGAACTTTCAAAGACTCTTAAGTGTGGGGTGAAGATCCAAGTGGATTGAGTGGAGGTGGCACATTCGAGGGATGTACCTGGAGGGACCAGAGCGAGATTGACTCGGCGACTACTCAAGGTTCCTATAATTCCCACGGGTTGGTGTTTGGAAGTAGTTGATCATGGGACCCTGCCCGAAGGAATAAAGGTAAACAATGACCTATGTTTGTGCCCGAACCCTTTCAGGTAATCTCGGGCTGGAAGAGGAAGATACGGAGGTAAGGAAGGTAGACATACCATCTTACCCCGACGGTAAAATTCTTGGTTGTTGGTGACAGTCAGGTTAGGCCCATCTCGACAGCTAGGTTCTGTGACAGAGAGGGATGCGCATGAATCGTGAGGTACCCAGGGAAGGGTAGTTATGTTAGTGACAAGATAGTTTGAGTGCATGGACGCTCACCAAGGAAAGCCCATCGTCTGCTGAGCGCTGGGGGAAATGATGTTGAGTGTTGTTCGTGTGTAGACTTGAGGATTGATAACGGCGGTACAAGGCAGGCTGTATGTAAAGTTAGGGACAGGGTGGGTTCCCCCTGTGGTGTTTGGTGTCCTCCAAGACGCTTTGTTGACGACTTTGTGGTACTCCAGGGCTATTGCTTTGAATTTGCGGCTGGCACTTCATTGCAAAGCGCCAATGGTTGGGCCCTTTGTCGACAGTTGGGGACTCTTTTGCGGTCATACCACCTCTACCGCAGGGCAGGGGTGCACTTTTCGAGGAAAGGCGGTTTCTATCTTGTCTTAATCGCCTTGAAGGGAGGTGGATGCACTCAGAGCCTTTTTTAAGATATGAGAACCGGGATTATACACTGGGGTCGGGGTAAAGAAACTGACTTGCGCACTAGGTGGAGTTTCAGGAAGGCCGGGGAACTAAAGTGATTCGTAAGAAGAGAGAGGGAGGGGTTAGATTTTACGATACAGGAAATGGACAAAATAAGAGGAGTTGCTTGAAGGTTTACTATAACAACCTAATTGTAGAGTATTTTTAAACAAGCTAGTTTCCTGAGAGGAAATAAATATTGTAGAGGATTTGATATAATAGCATTAACAGCTATTCTTTAGCATACATTACAATAAGCAAAACATGGTTGGATATGTCGGAAAGGTATTTGCTCCGAAGTCGCGATAGCTGGGTATAGTTTTTCACAAGGCAGAGTAGGCAGAGCGAGGTGGAGGATTTGCGCTTTATGCAAGAGATACATTGCAGTGTTGTGTTAATAATTGTTAGAAAAACAGATGACAGCTAGAGTCTTAAATGGGTAGAGGGTCCGGAGTGAAACTGAGAAAATGGTTTTTGGATGTAGTGTTAAGGCCTCGAAACGTATGTAAGAGGATTCGCTCCTATTGGAAGAAATAACAAGCCTTCAGATATAATCGACCTATGTCGTGTTGGAAGATTTATCTTAGGAATATAGACTGGATTTATTCATAGGTGACAGCGACGCAGATGATTGTTTAAATATATCCTAGGATACCTATCCAAGTTAAGCAATCAAGGAGCCTACTAGAAGAGATAATATTTCTAGGATCCATTGCTGACAAATAGAAGACGATTTAGTTACAGTTGTGGAGGTTCGGTGGAAAGTTAGATAATAGCGACCATTAGAGATAGATTTAGCTTAAAATGGGAAGTTGGAAAATTAAGGGGCAATAAACATAGAATACCTATTTCAGACAAAGTGCCAATTTTTTTTTATGCAGGATTAGAAGACACCTGGAGGTTATTATAATGTGTGGGATGGAGGGGAAGAAATTTTCCAGGGTAAGGCCGGGCTTGACAGCTGGAAAGGCCAATTATGAAGGATTAGGAAGGCGCCTGGAGTATTCAGAAGCGGTTAGACAAAGGAAGTGAGGTCGGACTGAGGAGGTAATTAGAGCGGTTAGACATGAAGTGAGGTCGGGGCTGAGGAGGAAATTAGAGCGGGTTAGACATGAGAAGATGAGGTCCGGGGCTGGGAGGATTATACCTTATTTTGTATGTAATATAATTGACGGACAGAGAAAGAAATTTCCTTATAGGAAAATAAGGTCCAGAAAGAGTGATCAGAATGGATGGACCACTAATTGAAAACAATACCATTGGAGTAAAAAGAAACTTTATTTAAGGTTCAGGAAGATTGGTAAACAAGACAGTATAACGTGATGGCAGGACAGTTGGAGAAATTAACTCTAGTTGCTAAGAACCAATTATGAGATTAAGTAGCAGGACAGGTGAAAAGTGACCCACAGGGGTTCTCTCATGTAATATAAACCAGACAAGGGAATTAGTTGGGCCGTTAAGGTCAGACAGGGGTGAGGTCTTATACGGATGAGGATCATGTGTAAAAGTCTAAATGCATTTTTCATTTAATTGTTTTTTACGGAGAGTAATACACTACTATACCTGATCGTGACAAATGTTCAGAGGAAGCGATGAGGAGAAACTCAAAGGATATTGTGATAACTAGGGAAATGGTGGAAGAGGGTATAGATCAAATGAAAATTTTAATCGCCATGGAGCCAGATGAAGTGTATCCCAGGCATATTAAAGTAATGCCGGAGGTTGTTCGTGAGTTTATTTTATTTTTTTATTTATTATTATTACATTTATAAAATGCACATTTTTAGGGAAATATCAAAGTTGAGATAGGCGATGTGCCATTATTGTGGAGAAAGAAACGTTGTTCCCATATTTAGAAGGGAGACAGAGGACTAGTCAATTATCGACCCGTAAGTCTAACGTCACTGGTGGGGTAATTATTGGAATCTATTATTGCCAAAAACTTAGAGAGCACTTAGATAAACATAGTTTGATTCACTAACATGGATTCACCAAGGTAGGTTTTTATAGGAAAGTTTCTGATACGGTTCAGATATATCGGATTATGATAATAATAATCTGGACTTTTAGTAAAAGGCATTGGACAAGTACCACACGAGCGACTCTTAAATAAGGGTTACGGCTCATGCATAGATGGAGGTTCTTCATTGGATCAGAGCTTGGCTATTAATAGGCAGACAAAGGGTTTACATTATTTAATGGTTATAAATCTGAATTGGACTGGTGACAAGTGGAAGTTCCACAAGGTGTCTGTTTTGGGTCTCATTCTATTTTTTATTTACATCAAGACTTGATAGTGGGGATTAGCATGATATCAGCAAGTTTGCTGATGATACTAAGGTATGTAGGATTTATTGGATCACAGTCTGATGTAAACCTATTGCAGTTGTAGACTTAGATAAACTTAACGGTGGGGCATCGATGGCAGCTAGAATTTAAAATATTGATACGTGCAGCGTTTTATGCATGTTGTATAAAAACCCCTGGTTAGATACCCATAAGCAATGTATCGCTGAAAAGATCAAAAGGTGAAAAAGATCTTGGCGTGAGGTGAGCCCAGCCGCCGACCTAGGAAACAACTTATTGAGGCAGAATAGAGCTATAGAGTATTAGGATTCAGTACCCAGAAGTGTTAAAAGTAGAAGTGCCGAAGTTATTCTAAAGCTTTATCTGGCTTCTAGTCAGGCCACCTAGACTATGCCGGTTTTTCAGTTTTGGTCTCCGTTTACAGATGGATTAGCCTTGTTTAGAAACGTGCAGAGAAGATGCCAAATGATACAAGGGATGTGCGTAACTTTATTATGAGAAGAGAATTGAAGTTATTAAATTACACTCACTCGAGAGACTCAGAGTAAGGGGCGATTCTGATAGAGTTTTTTTTTAAGTGGATAAAGGGATTTTAATACAGGAGAGGTAGGAAAAGTTCTTACCGCCTTTTAACCAGGGTATGAACAAGATGTAACGGATCAAGCTGGAAAAGCGTAGATTTAGAACGGAATAGGGAAACACTGGTTTCACCAAATAGGGTGGTGAATGAAGGGAATTGTCTCAGTAGACAGTAGTTAGTGCTGATTCTTAGGGAGCTTTAAAGAGGGGCTGGATAGGTTCATGGATGGGGATGAAAGGTGGCTGTAGTAAGTTTGGTGACCGGAACATACACGTGTAGGCCTCGCGGCCTATTGTACTTCCTTATTTTCTTATTTTCTTATGTTCTTATGTTCAAACACAACACAATGAAATTACTTGATTGTATAATAGGATAGATTGAATAACTGTACATATTCGGTGATATGAATAGGATAGAAAATATTTCATCATGTATTGGCTTCACTTTAGTTAAAACGAGTCTTGTCGGGACGACAAGCGGTACCTGCCGAGCCCTGTAATAGGCCCCTAGCCTGGATTAAGCCTAGATTAACTTAGAATAAAAGCCCTAGAAGGTATTGAGTTAGGCGAGAGAGAGACAAAAAAAATATAATGCTTCCATCAACTAAATAACCAGAAAACTCGTAAATCATAACCAAACTCAAAACTAGATCGTTTTCAGATAGGGGAAAGTAAACAGTCAGACGATTTAGAGCTTTGACCTGATTTGTCCAGAGTAGGAACACAAGCAGAGCGGGTTCCTTCCATTGGTACGGAATAGAGGTGACGTTTTAGTTTGACGTCAAATCCTGAGCTTCGGAAAGATTATCCTTTCATTTTCTAAGCCGGACTCAATGGCGGCCCTCCGAGCCGGAAGAAGAACTGCCCCCTGTAACTAGTCTGGAGGGCAAGCGAGAACGAGTGGAAGCAGTGTGCCTGAACAATTGTTAAGCTAAACCGTTGTAATAAAAGAAGAAAGGACCAGGGTTTCCTGTTCTTTCCCTGCTCAAGTGCAACCAAGAAACAACACCTACAGTGGGTAGCATCTGCGAGAACGACAGTAGTACGGAGTGTTGTGTGTGTGTTGTGTCCTGTGTTGTTTTTGCATGCATGCAATGTTTGTGTTGTGTGTGCATGCATGTGTGTGTGTGTGTGGTGTGTTTGTGTGTGCATGTGTGTGTGGTGCGTGCGTGCGTGTGTGTGTTGTGCGTTTGTGTGGGTGTTGTGTGTGTGCTTGGTGTCGACAATTTATAATATAACTTCAACGTACGGCCAACTCTACGTCAGCCTGTCAAGGGTTTGGCTATTGCTGATGCCGTCAAAGTGTTAGAGCCCGTGAATCACACTGACGTGTCTACGCCGAGGCACTTTGACCATGACCAATGCAGCAACAAAACGATTGGAGTTTGCACTCACATTGTGTTGTCTAATATATACGACTGCTACAAACATCAATACATTGGCCAAAAGGGCCCACAAGCTTTGTAATTACACTTCATGATTTAGTAGCTGTCATTTCAATCATAGTCTTTTCATTCTTATTATCATTATAATAGTATTATCTTATTATTTGTATTACTGTTATCTTATGTTGTAGAATTATGATTTTCGTTTATTAATTGTATATTATTAAATATTATTTTGTTTATATTATTATTATGATTATTTTTTATTCATATCATTGTTAGTATCATTATCATATGTTATTTCCGCTATTATTTTTAGTAGTAGTAGTAATAGTAGTACATAGTAGTAGTGGTAGTTGTAGTAGTAGTTGTAGTTGGAGACGTGGATATTATGCTCCCATTCTTCCTTATCATCTATTTATCTCGCCATTTATCAATCTTCCCTTTTCAGGCGTGTCACTCATGACCAATCTTTCCTTCATTTCCTTTCCACTATGTTTATCAGTTTCCCTTTTCATCTCGTTTCCCCTATTCAACGGTATGTAGGAAAACAAACATCAGTAAATATATATTTAGTTCATTATGATGTGCAGAGTGTCTTCAAAGCCAATAATGCTCACAACGCTGTCGCTTTCAGTGCAGCCAGACTCGAATAACGAATCAAATAAGTCTAATTGTCTCCCAATAGCACTTTCACTCAATGCTCTCAGAGGCGTAGAAATTAGGCGTCGCTTGGATGGTGGAGACTGCTCAGTAGAGAGGCTGTTGAAAGACGACATTCTGCGTCTATAGATGTTGGCTCCTCACGACAAACAGAAGCCTATCGTGCAGAGTGTATGGTATCCTTACACAGCTGGAGGGTACTGTAGTGGTCAAAATCAGGCGAAAATTAAGAAGGCGTAGCACTTCCATGTCGCAAAAAGATAATAGCCTCTCCTCATGCCAGATTTCGGGTTGGCCGAGGACTGCGCTATGATGCATGTGTCGGGACGAGTAATACCACATATTTCAACATAGACACCATATGTGCGGCGGAATCTACTCCCATTTGGTGTGATTCATATCTACTCAACAAAACGTTGCTGTAGAGACAGAAATTGGGCCAAAATCTTAACGACGTACCAGTACGTCACCCTCCTAGCTCGAGCCCGCCCTACTCAGGACGTACAGTATGAGTACGTCTCCCGCCGCGTAGGGTAGGGTACGCCGTAGGTCCAATGAAAAGTGAAATATAGATTATTTCGAATTTGGCAGGGTGTTTTCTTATGTAAAATTGAATTTTAAGGGTGGTTCGTCCTCTTCAACTTTTTGGTTTGAGCACTTCTTGCTATGCAAAAATGGACTTTTATATTTATATGCAAAACATAGCTTAGCATACAACATCTTTAAACTCACAGAAAAGCCACTTAAGTTAGAGATTCGATAAATTTTACTGAAGACAAAGTTGTAGAGCGCTAAAAACTCTATCGGCAGTATGCTCTCGATATTGCCGTAAGACCTACATTAAGTCCGCCAGACGCCGGAAAGCTCACTTCTCATACAAAATCGCCTCGTTTTTCGGGTAAAAACCTTTTTCCTGGCAACTGGATTTTCCACGTTATTATTTACCCAACGTAGGTGGTTTCAGGGCTGGATACTGTTTAAGGTCTAAGGTCCTATCACCAAACTCTAAAAGTCACAAAAAAACAGCGTAAGTCGGTCAAACACGTACGGTCGAAGTCCAGCTCCGCATCCAAGCATCCGGTTCGACGTTCCGCCCACTGCTGCTGCTGCCTTGGCTTCTGGATTCCTCCAGGACCTTATCGCTGACGGCCACCTCTCTCCAGACATGTCGTACCTGGTCTGCGATCCTAACAAGCTGAGGACGGCCAGGCAGGATGCCATGGCATCGGCCAGGGACCTTGACCAGGGGAAGCACCAGGGTACCAAAATAGTTGGATTGGGTTACGATGGGAGGAAGGACAAGACCAGGGCGATGGTGCCCGACAGCTATGGGAAACTGCACCCAAGGTTGATCAGGGAGGAGCATGTGTCAGTGACAGAGGAGCCATCTGGAAGGTACCTTTGGTACTTTGTACCAGAGGACCCGGTGCCACCTGAGAAGCCTGCGTTCAAGGTGGCTCAGGCTCTCTATGATCTGCTGGTGACATACGACTCCACCGACTCACTGATCGTACTGCAAGGTGACTCAACTAGGGCCAACACGGGGTGGAAGGGTGGTACTCACGCCCATTTGGAGAAGATGCTGGGACGCAAACTCTTCTGGAGTATATGCGTATTGCACACAAACGAGTTACCCCTGCGCCACCTAATCACCAGCATCGACGGGCCTACCTCATCTGATACTGGCTTCACGGGTCCAGTGTGCAGTCTGCTGTCAAGCGTGAATGAGATGCAGTACAACACAGAGTTCAGAGGAGTGCCAGGCGGTGAAGATCTCGCAGAGATATCGAAGTATATCCTGGTCAACATGTCCACTGACCAGCAGGTCTCCTACCAGCTGGTCCAGGCTGTGAAGCGAAACGTTCTCCCGTCCGAGCTGCAGGAGATCAAGTGTGGCAAGGTGTCCCACTCCAGATGGCTCACCACAGCCCAGTCGCTCGTGTACATGTGGACCAGATGCATGGACTGACTGGCAAAGAGCTGAACACCCTGGAAATCCTAGTCAAGTACTGCCTGCAGGTGTACTTCAAACTCTACTACGACATCAAGGTTCACCACAGACTAGAGGACGGCCCCAAGCACATCCTCACGCAGCTCAGTGATGAGGTCGCAGCCCAAGAAGGTCCAAACAGCTGTGACCTTCTACGTGCGGACAGGAGCATGGTTCGCACACTCAGAATGTGTCCTCCTCTCGCTGATGGCGAGTCAGAGTGAGGACGACCGCAGGTTCGCCGTGACCCAGATTTTGAAGCTGAGGGCTGGCGAGAAGCATGGGGACACCAGTGTAAGACCTTGCATCACACCTAAGCTGAACTTGTCAGCCACCAGCTTGCAGGCACTGATCAGCTGGCAGTCTGGCCAGGTGCACGAGCCGGCATTCACCTGCTCACTGTCCGGGGATCAGATCCAGGAGATCCTGGTCAAGCCGTACGAGGTTCCGGAGTTCTCTATCCACACTCAGAGCACCGAAAGAGTCGTGAAGCAGGTGACAGAGGCTGCGGCAGCAGTGGTGGGGCAGCAGGCCAGAGACGGGTTCATCCGGGCTAGGGCCTACCACCGGGAGACCATGCCCTGCTTCAGGTCTAAGAAGGACATGATGGACACGTTCTAGGCCAACGTAGAGGCTGTGACACTGTGATGTAGTGCCTGATGAACCAACTGATCAGAAAGAGCTTACCACGCTAGTCATTTGGAACTCATATTGGTGCATGATGCAATACACAGGACCAACCGGACACTGCGTACCCTATCGAATAATGCTTAAATGATTAAGCATTATTCGATAAGGGTGCAATATAAAAGTGCGATTTTGCATCGTAAGAATTGCTCAAATGCAAAAATGGATACAGATAAAATCGTCTTAGAATTCCATTTTACATAGGAAATTGGCATGCCTAAGTTGAGAAAAAGAATTTTTGTTATACGGCGTACCCTAGCGTAGGGGTCTAGTCTCCTCGTAATGCAAGATTTAATCAGTATCTTCACTCTTTCATCCCTTTCACTGATAAACTCTGAAACTCTCTGCCTGTTTCTATTTTTCCACTTTCGTACGACTTAAATCTTTTCAAGAGAGGTGTGACAAGACACCTCCCGAACTAAATTGGCCCACCCACGTTTCTTTATTTTTGTACTATCTTCTTTATAGGGACTGGCAGCTAAGCGGGCTTTTTGTTACCTCTTTTTTGTTTGCCCTTGGCCAGTCCTTTGTGATATAAAAAATAATAAACAAAAAAACGTTTTGACAAGCCGAACAAGTTAAATTCTTTCAGTCGCTTCTCGTATGGCTTGTTTCGCAGGCGCGGAATAATTTTTGTAAATTTTCTTTTTACTCTCTCCAGCTATTC
Source organism: Chionoecetes opilio (assembly GCA_016584305.1). Lineage (NCBI taxonomy): Eukaryota > Metazoa > Arthropoda > Malacostraca > Decapoda > Majidae > Chionoecetes > Chionoecetes opilio. The sequence goes on along the minus strand of JACEEZ010018374.1, from coordinate 346,872 downwards.
CATAATAATTTTTGTATAGTAGGCCGACCAAAATTGAATGCAAAATTCAAGATGATGAGGCATTGAAAGGTGCTAGAATAACTTATTCAGACTTATAAACGAAAGTCCTTCCTATGAAACCAGTTAATTTGTTATCCCTCTTAACAACTTATGAATAATGTTTCCTGGGCTTGAGATCGTTGCCTTATAATTATCCCCAATTATTTTTGTCAGTTACTTTTAAAAGTTCGTGTCCGATCATTGTCTAGTAAATCCGATTATTACTTCATATATGCACAACTTTACACGTATAGGTATTAAAGAGAGTGAGAGAGAGAGTGATTGATTTATTGATTGAGTGAGTGAGTGAGTGAGTGAGAGCGAAAAAAGAGAGAATGAGAGAGGAAGAGAAGAGAGATAGAAAGAGGGAAAGAGAGAGAGAAAGAGAGAGAGAATATTGACTTGACACATATACCCAAGAGAACAGCTCCAAGGAAGTGTTAAGATTGCCCGCTTATGCCCACCATCACCTCCACCCTAGCCCTAACTCCTCACACTTATTTATCTGAACCATCATAACCCACCAAAGCATTTGAGCTATAAATTTGAAAGTGAACTCAATGAATGTCGATTATAAAGATATAAGAACAAAGCACAAACATACAAAAACAGCATCTAGTACACACAACCATAAAATTTCATCCAAGGTTTTCACTATGAAAAAAATACGGGTCCTTAATTATATCATGACTGAATTTTCTTTTCCCTAAGATTCCGAGATTATTTTTTTTTAAACTAATACGTATCTCTTAAATTGGCTTAATTAATTAACTATTCTCATTGTATATGATGTTTTCCGTCGTATACACCTTTAAGTTGCCCTTTTTATATAAATAACTTATTGTATATATTATGGTAAATTATTGTAATTTCCTCTTTCGGTTTTTCAAGCTATTCATTCAAATGAGTTTTTTTTCTATTTTTTTTTCTTTTTTTTACATTTATGCATATAGTAGTCCATGGGCCAAACCGAATATTGGTACCAGAAATTCTACAAAATCTTATTGTGTTTTTTCTAAAGGTCTATGTCTCAGGATCATGATTTTGCATGATAGCAGTTGGAGATGAGTAGCTTAGTGGTCGCTATCACCACTTAAAGTTAACACAACAGGTGTTCTTTTATGGCCAATATTATGGCATTGGGGAAACATTAATGATCATAGACTACAGACTTTTCAATTTATAGCATCAAATGACCACTCAAAATATTCATAATAATGTTCTCTACATTATGCAAATATCAATATGCAAATTTAGTTGCTAATTAGGTCACTCAAGGTCAGTAGGTCATAAAAACGAAGGATGCTTAGAATCTGACCCTTATCTACGAAATCTTAATTTTTGAAGTGATTTTACTTAAAAGTTTACTTTTGATCTTGTAATTACTCAGAAAAAAGGGTATTTGATATATAATAGAACCCGCAGAGTATCATAGCTATTTGATTAACCAAAGATAAGCCGAAGCTCGAAGTTACCTTTTCCAGGGGGACGCGCTACAAAGTGTTGCATTCAATTACATTTGCGGCAAACCTGGGTTTGGACTTTATTTGACATTGTATAGTGTTACTGAATAAAGAGTGAATACTCATCTACAGAGTAAAAGGAAAGTTAGGAGAAATCATAAATCTTATAATATTTCTAGGTACATAACTGATACTGATTGTCTTAACTCTCCAATCCCCTAATGGAGAAGATAAGTTACTAATCTAAATTAGGTTAGTACATTTTCCACACAATTTGTACACTGCTTTCGATTATCGGGTAGCGTTTACAGGATGCAGGGTTTAATGATATCTGTGTTGAGTCAGGTATAATTACAAATGGATCTATGGCTTGGATAACATGGAGTGAAACATACCCAAGAGGTGAAGTGAACTGTATGGAAGAGGCCCTTAAAGTTATTAGAAACCTCCACGACGATGTTACACCTTTCACTCTCCACCACTTTTTTATAAATCACATTTTGATTATTGACTGACCTATCACCTGCATGACTTTTGAATACATCCATAATAAGAAGATTCTTAATCATCTATCTGCTAACAATCTTCTATCTGATAGTCAGTACGGTTTCCGCAAAGGGCGATCTACTGGTTATTTTCTAGCTATTTACAATAACTTAATTAAAGTGATGGTGGAGCATCCCTCGGCAACACCAAGATCACTGATCTTGTTTTTGCCGATGATGCAGTAATCTTTGCTTAGTCGCTGGAGGTCCTGGTGGTGGCTCTCGAGGCGCTGCACGAGGAGGCAAAGCCGTTGGGACTTGAGGTCTCCTGGCTTAAGACCAAGTTCCAAGTGTTTGGAGGCTTACTAGATGAAAAAGGACAGTCTGTTCATGCGTGTGGCGAGGACATTGATATCTTGGAAAGTTTTACATGCCTTGGTAGCGCAGTCCATAATGACGGCGGGTCACGTCAAGAAGTCTTACGGCGGATTGGCATAGCCCACGGTGTTATGGACTCGCTCAGCAGGAGTATTTGGCGTTATCGGTACCTGTGCAGGAGGACAAAAATCCGGATCTTCAAGTCGCTTGTGATCCCTGTCTTACTCTATGGTTGTCAGACATGGACACTAAATAGCGACTTGAAGAGACGAATCGATGCTTTTGGTAATAAGTGTCTTCGCAGAATCATGAGGTACGCTTTGATGATTACGTGTCAAATCAGCGATTGCACCGTGGGACTGAATCGAGGCCTATTACCTGCATAGTCCGTCAGCGCCAACTCCGGCTATATGGGCATGTGGCACGCTACCCTGAAACTAATCCATCCCATCGGGTTGTATCTATAAGAGACAATAAGGCGTGGAGGAGGCCAAGGGGGCGCCCACAAGGCTCGTGGCTGGGGCAAGTTGATGTTTCTTGTCGAGAGCTGCTTGGTATGGGAAAGGAGCCTGCATGGGGACTTGTGCGTGGTGACCCCCGGGAGTGGCGTCGTAGGGTGGGCGAGGCGACGCGCCCCCCGGTGTATGCCTCCAATGATTGATTGATTTCATAGACGCTAAATCTAAGAATCCGTCCGAGGGCACCGTAAAATTAGAAGCCACGTAAAAGTCCAAACGAATAGTAGCCGTACCTTTTCCCAACTTAACGGATAGGCGAACAACTGCTAATATATTAAGAGGATCTCTAGTAACTCCCATTAGATTGAGGTCGTTCGGTTTAAGAGTCCATCGGCTGCCACGTGATGCGCGTTTCAGTGCAAGGTAAAAAATTTCGGACAGCACGTTAACAGCTGCCCCTGTGTCCACCGTGAACGATGCCTTCACGGATCCTTATCTAGTTGGTAGAGCCATAATATTGGCTTGAATGCAAGCGGCTACTAAAGATGAGTGAATATTAGGGTGAAGTGAAAAATAATATTTTTTTGCATCAATTGCCACGGGTGCTTCAAAAGTGTGGTATGATGAGAAACACATCCCATAAAAATTTCATGTCTCTATCTTCAAATCTTCACTGGCCCCAAGAGCATTGAATAATGATTGATTATCTTATTTTTCAGGATTTGTACACGTAGCCGTACTTCAGTGATATAAAAACAAAAACACTGATACAAAGGTGAATAACAGGTGACAATGTGAGAGATAAGATATCAGTGAAGCATAAACCAAAACTGAACACTCGGATCAGTGATGAGAGCCCAATTGTTGGCCCTCTAAGGGAGTTGGCAGGAAACACACTGCCTTCATAGGAGGACATCATTCGAGCACTGTTGCACAAAAGACACCAACTGATTCAAGAAGGAGTTAAAATTCCACTAGTAAATGATATTATTTCCTATGTGGCAGTGCAGGTTGAAGAAATAGGGAAGAAGGCAAGCATTCCTACATGTCATCATTACCGCATTATCGCTCGAGTCAAAGAATACTACCAGAAGTACCTCAAGCGATTGTAGCCTATGAAAGGGAGAAAAGGAACAAAGAGCTTTGACAGTTTATTGAATCAGTTCAGAAAGGAAGCAAGAAAGCTTTTTGACATAGCCTCATGCAAGTGTGTTGAGTTTTCCAATTGCCACTGTGAAAAGGAAATGAACGTTCGGGAGAGCAAGAATTTCTGACTGACCAGCGATCAACAAGGAAGATGGTAATTGGTCCAATAGATGTTACAACAACCAAAATGTTAATCAGAAGTGAGAACAGAAAACAAAGGGAACAACGTCTTTCTACGCTGGCGTCACCTGTCACATTGGATGACCCATGTGATTTTTCTGATACTGAAAGAAACTCAGACCATGACTTTGATTGCCTGCCCCAAGAACAGGAGGAAAATTAGATCACTCCTAACATAAAAACCAATACACAAGTCAGTCATCAGATGAGAATGAGACTTCCAAAGGTGGCAAGAGAGTGTGACAGAAGAGGAGTATCAGACCGAGCAGGTGCAGCCATTTACCCAGGGAGCCAAGTATAAATTCGGTCCCGGCGTGCTGTATAAGGTTGGCCTACAAAAACCCAATCTACATATACCTAGGATCATGATCTTGAGGGCCAACCTTCTGAAAAAGTTGCTGGAAATTTTTACCAGCCCAAAAACAAAAAGATCGAGAATTCCAGCCACACCGGCACTAACTCGGACCTTAGTAGTGATGTTCTCTGCAATGATGATTCAGAGCATAAATTTCTAGTATTTTTCAGTGTTTCTAGGTGTGCATGTGAGCTTCGTGGTCAATGCATTGAGCTTACGCTGAAAAAACTACAATTTCAGTGTAATTATGATTATTTTATGCTAAGCATTGGAACAGAAGATGAAAATGTAGTTGTTGATTTCAATCAATCATTGGGGGAATACACCGGGGGGCGCGTCGCCTCGCCAACCCTACGACGCCACTCCCGGGGGTCCCTACGCGCGAGTCCCCATGCAGGCTCCTTTCCCATACCAAGCAGCTCTCGACAAGAAACATCAACTTGCCCCAGCCACGAGCCTTGTGGGCGCCCCCTTGGCCTCCTCCACGCCGGATTGTCTGTTACAGATACAACCCGATGTGAAGGATCGGTTTCAGGGTAGCTTGCCACATGCCCATATAGCCGAAGTTGGCGTTGACGGACTATGCAGGTAATAGGCCTCGATTCAGTCTCACGGTGCAATCGCTGATTTGACACGTAATCCTCCCAGCGATACCTCATGATTCTGCGAAGACACTTATTACCAAAGGCATTGCTTCGTCTCTTCAAGTCACTATTTAGTGTCCATGTCTCACAACCATATAGTAAGACAGGGATCACAAGCGACTTGAAGATCCGGATCTTTGTCCTCCTGCACAGGTACCGACAACGCCAAATACTCCCGCTGAGCGAGTCCATAGCACCGTGGGCTATGCCAATCCGCCGTAAGACTTCTTGACGTGACCCGCCGTCATTATGGACTGCGCTACCAAGATATGTAAAACTTTCCAAAATCTCAATGTTTTCGCCGCACGCATGAACAGACTGTACTGCTTCATCTAGTAAGTCTCCAAACACCTGGACCTTGGTCTTAAGCCAGGAGACCTCAAGTCCCAAAGGCTTTGCCTCCTCGTGCAGCGCCTCGAGAGCCATCACCAGGACCTCCAGCGACTCAGCAAAGATTACTGCATCATCGGCAAAAACAAGATCAGTGATCTTGGTGTTTCCGACGGATGCTCCACAATCACTTTGATCTACAACCTTGTCCAATACCCAGTCCATACAAGCGTTGAAAAGTGACGGGGCAAGGACTTGCCTCACTCCTGTATTAACAGGAAAGAAGCTGGATACACCTGCTCCACACTTCACAGCACTCTCAGTCCCAGAATACAGACCGGTTATCAAACCAATAGTCCTTGCAAGAATCCCGCGAAGTCGCAGAAGATCCCAAAGTGACTCACGATGCACTGAGTCAGACGCCTTCTTGAGATCAACATAGGCTGCAAGCATCCCCTGTCGAAACTCACGTCGGCGTTCCACCGGGACACGAAGCGCTAGGATACGGTCCGTTGTTGACTTACCAGGCGTGAACCCAGACTGCTGAGGTCTCTGATGCTTCAGCAGATGACTGCGGATCCGTGTCAGCAATAGATGGGCAAGCACCTTGCCTGGCAGGCTGAGCAGTGTAATACCGCGGTAATTGTTGCAGTCCTGACGGTCCCCTTTCCCTGTCCAGATAGGGACGACCAGCCCCCTTTTCCAGTCAGGAGGAATGGTACCTGATTGCCACACGGCAGTCAGGACAGCATGCAACCCGCAGATCATGGCTTCACCCCCAGCTTTGAGGAGCTCCGCACTGATATTACAAACACCAGCTGCCTTTCCACCCCTCAACTTAGCTATTAGCTACAGCCTCTCTGACTTTGTCAAGAGAAGGTGTGGTCTCGTCAATGGGAGGATCGTCATCCACTGCCTGTAATCCAGTGATGTGAAGCTGCTCAGTTGGAGGGTCCACCGTGAACAACTGCCCAAAATACTCAGCCCAACGAGCCATCTGCCCATCCATGTCCGACACGAGGCGCCCATCTGCTGCTCGAATAGCACTCGCCCGAGATGGAGACTTGGAACGGAGCTTCTTCAGGGCTCGGTAGGCGGGTCGGAGGTCATTAGCGTTCAAATGACCCTCGACATCCTCAGCGAGACTCCTGACATACCTCTCCTTGTCTCTCCCCAGGAGGGTTCTAGTCCGGCGTGACAGAGCCCTGTGCTGGTCCTGGTTCCCAGCCAGCCTGGCAGCGCGACTCTCCTCGATTTTTTCCAGTTGTTGATTTGGCATTCGTTATTTTCTGTTTCCTATGACTTCTGTTTTGTGCTATAGTGGTGGTGGGTAGTTACAGCAGGCGCTTTTTTATTTCTTACAGGTTTATATGCCGAGCAAAGGAGGGAAAACAACTGAAGCAATAGTGGTGTCTCTTATTGTTTTCGATGGTGCATGACTGCATGTGAGGTGAATGGTAAGGCTATTGAGTTAATGCTGAAAAACAAATCCTTTATCATTTTGGTCCTTTTCTATCTAACACTGAACGTTCACTGGAACAGATGAAGAAAATGTAGTTGTTGGGTCTGGCATTAATTTGTATCTGTTTTTCTATATCTTTTGTTTTGTACTATAGTAGTGGTGGGTAGTTACAGCTTTTTATTTTATTTGTTACAGGCTTCTGAAAAACAAGATGAGCAAAGGAGTGAAAAGAGGAGCAGCAGGAACGGTGTCTCTCAACCCGCCAAAAAGGATGAGAGAGTCTGTGGATTACTCTAGGTGTGTCATATGCCAAGACTCGTCTGAGGTAGAACTGATGAACATTCAGACTACATCTGTACCAAAGTTCCTTGATGCTATGAATGCTCGGCAAGATAAAACGTACTAAATGCTTAAAGATGAAGTAAGAAATGAAGCATAGACCACAGGCAAATCTCCTAAGTGGCATAAAAAGTGTCGGAACTGGTATACCCTCAAAAAGAGTTACACCTTAGCTAAGAAAAAACGTCTTGGAGATGAACCAGCTCCCACCTGCAGTGCTGGCCAATCTTCAAGCAGCGCATCATCACTGGAATCACCAATCAAAACTAGGAAATATGCTCCAGCATTTGATGCAAAACACAACTGTGTCATATGCAACAAAACATGGCACCAGGGAAAGAAACCAACCAGCAAAGTATCAACCAAACTAAGCCAGCAAGCAATACATGAAAAGGCCAAACAGTTGGGCAGGCGAGATATCCTTTACAGACTGATTGGCCAAGGGCATGACATGGTAGCAAATGATATTTGCTACCACAAACCATGCATGAACGCTTTTAGAGCTACACGGATCAGTAAAGGTAGATCACCTAATCAGACAATGTATGACTTGGCTTTTGACCGTCTGATAGAGGAACTGGAGGTTCCATTGTTCGAGGAGAAGTGCGGATTTCTAATTCAAACACTAGGAGATAGATACAGAGAAATGCTTCGTGATGTTGGTGTCAAAACAGCATCCACTTATCATTCTACAAGACTGAAAGGGAAACTGCAACAGAGGTTTGGTAAGAGAGTCTCAGTAATTGACCAGACATCAGGATCGGGCTTCATCTGTTCATCATCCATCCCACTGGGTCTTGAGAAATGACCACTGGGTCTTGGGTCATCCATGCCCTTGAGAAATTAAGAATTTTGGAAGCACAGTCGTCTGTAGATGAAAAGCAGCAAACCATACAGCATGCAGCAAGTATATTGAGAAAGGATATAAAAACTTACAAGAAAGAACAGATGCACTACCAATCACAAGAAGTATCATTTGAAGCTGCAGAAAAGGTTGTCCCACAGTCTGTCTTCAATTTTGTTGTCACACTTCTCTCTGACAAAGGAGAACTGCAGCAGTTTGATGACCTACAGGACCTGGCGACGGTTAATCCAACAATTAAGCAAAAGTCTCTAGTACTGTCTCAGCAAACCTTGCACCATGTAGCTGGAATACCAACACCACTAGGCATTGCCACAGCTTACCATCTTTACAACCAAACACGCAGCAAATCACTTATTAACCTGAACAACAGACTTGGCCAAGGAATCAGTTATGACAGCCTGCAACGCCGACTAACCATGGATAGCGAAAACATTATGCAACAGGTTGAAAAGGATGGTGTGTTCATCCCTGCCACAATGAGCCACAGCCACGGGACAGTGCATGTCTTTGCAATGGACAACCTGGACTGGAAAAAGAAAACACTAGATGGGGGAAGCTTCAATGCTACAACTGCTATTGTCATTGAAAATCCTGAGACAACCAGGGTTCAAGTCAGGCAAACGGACAGTGTTAGTGTCGTTCATTCGTTTGGGGGCAGGAGAAGGACTCTATAATGTGTTCCAGACAGTGCCATTCAAGCTTGTTATATCTCCGGCACTGACAGAAAGAGCTCTAGATCACTCAGCAGTATAGGTGATATCAGAAGTCTGGAAACACCCTCTGATGGTGTGGCTGAAGATATGCTGCTAATATGGCGTCTAGGAAGACAAGTCGAACACTCACAGCTACTGGAAATGCTATATGATGAAGATGCAGGACTTCCAGGGTTCTCTGCATTCTGTGCAAGATCACTGCCACATCACAAATCAAGCAAAGTTGCATACTTTCCACTGATACCAGCCTCGCCAGCAGACCCTGGTGTTCTGAAAGAGGAGATGACACGTCTAGTGAAGACATATAAAGCACTGGGAGACACACACACTATCATCACCGGCGATCAAACCACTCATGAACTTGCGGTAACAATTAGAGACAAGTACAGAGATGAGTTCCAAAATGTTGTTTTGCTCCTTGGAGGTTTTCATCTGGCACACAACTACCTGAAATCCATCTGTAAAAGCATGCAGGATTCTGGCATCGAAGAGCTTCTTGTATTGGCTTGTATAAAAAGACATGGCTGAGGTGCAGCAAAGAGGTAGAAATTCCAGCTCTTGAGGACTTTGGAGAAGCAGATGTGAATTCTCAAGGCACCGTAACGACAGACGTCATCCAGCAAGCCAGAGAACTGCTGGTAGCTGTGTATACAAAGAAGGATGATGACTTTAAAGGCTCTGCACTGGGAGACTTAGGAGTACATAAATTCTTAAACAATAAGTCCACACTTTTGAAACTTTTACCCCCAACTGAAGACGCATTTCTGTTGCATGTGAAACGGGCAGCACTGGCTACAATACTTGACAAAACAGCGCATATCCCACAACCAAATTTGGAACCATTTATTAATTTTGGCTGGTCACTAGTAGAAAACAAGTTTTTGCCAGTTCCATCCACATTACCAGCATGGCCAGATCAAATGTCCAAGAATATCTCGTGTGGCTGTCTGAAAGGCTGCAACAGAAACTGTTCCTGCAGCAAAAAAGGCATTCCTTGCTACATTGGTTGCCGTTGCTAGGGCTCAGAAAGAAAATGTAGTCGTATAAAGTGCATTGTTACACTGGATACAGACAGCAGTGACTCTGATATTGACAGTTAATGTACATGATCTATTCCATGTGACAGTATTATAATTATTCTGCCATTATTTTAATGAGATTTATTAAGTGTTGTACAACCATTAATTTTGTTGCTTTTCTCATAAGCATAACTGTCACAGATAATCATTATATCGAAATGTAATGTTTACTTCAGATGTTTATTTGACTACGTAAACTAGCATAAAAATGTTTGATTTCTAATAATATGGTTATTTGTCATGACCTAAGTAACTAAATACTAAATATGCCAATAATTTACATTAGTTTGTAGTTAAAACAGAATTGAGAGCAATCTTTTGCATTGAAAACGTGAGTAGATAAAGTGTATAGGGACAAAAGCTACGATTTTCGAACCTATGGGGTTATATTAGTTTTTGACCTCTCAAAATTTTCCAGCAGCTTTCTCCCGGGGTTGGCCTTCTAAAACATGTTCCTAGACACCTGTAGAATGTGATTTGCATAAGCCAACCTTTTACAGCACACCGGGACGAATTTTGGAAAAAAATCGGGTTTGGCTCCCTGGGTAATTTGTTCAGCTGTATTTCAGGACCTGGGGATTATTGACCATAGTGACTCGTCTGCAGTAATAGATCGTAGCAAAATTAAACGAGAAAGGCAAAGCTTAAGAGAGCAGGTCTCAAAAATTGAAATTTCACTAACTGATTCCGGTATTGGCCTTTACTTTGATGGAAGACATAATCTTACATATACTATGGAAAAGAGAGGAAACAAAATGTACTCCACAACAGTTAAAGAGGAGCATATAGTTATATTGTCTGAGCCAGGATCAACCTACATTGGTCATGTTACACCAATTTCTAGTAAAGCTGTACCTATTGCCGAGAGTAACTATTACGAGTTTCTTATCTACATCCAACCCTAACCCTAACTAAAAAAATTACCCTAACAAAGTAATTGCAATTGGATGTGATGGAACAGCTGTAAACACTGGAAAAAAAGGAGGTATTATAAGATTACTAGAACATCACTACCAGAAACCTTTACAATGGATCATCTGCCTACTGCATGCTAATGAATTGCCCCTTCGCCACTTAATCACCAAGCTTGATGGGGTGACACAAGGACCCAGAGCATTCTCAGGACCAATTGGAATCATGTTGAAGGAGTGTAATGCTGCAGTTACGGTTTTGATGCAATACCAGGTCCTACACTACCACAGATGGACTTGTCTCAGTTCAGCACCGACCAAAAGTACATGTGTATGAAATGTATGCGGCAGTCACTACTGGTTACTGTAACGAAGAACTAGCAAGCCGTCGCCCTGGTCCTCTGGTTCATTCACGGTGGCTGACAACTGCTTGTAGACTGATGCGACTATATATTGGAACCAAGGAGCCTTCTGAAAATCTAGTAACATTAGTAGATTACGTTGTACGAGTTTATGTTCCAGTATGGTTTGCAATCAAATCAAAACCATCGTGCTCTGAAGGTCCTCGTCATCTTTGGAAACTTTGTTCATCAACAAGATATCTGCCAGATCATCTTCGTGACATTGTTGACAAGGTAATCAGTCACAATGGACATTTTACTCACTGCGAGAACAGTCTACTGGCTATGCTTGAAGATGAGCGCCCACCAATTAGAGAGCTGGCTGTACGCAGAATACTTCTTGCAAGATCAGCTTCCACCAAGAGTTCGATGGTCAGGCAATTCCTGACAATAACTTTGAGGCCACTGACTACACTGCTATGATAAATTGGCAAGAGACTCGACTGGAGCCTCCTGTGCTGAGAGGAATACCAGATAAAATGTTGTGGCAAGCTATACGACACGACCCTCCATCGTCAGAGGTAAAATATCGATTTCACTTTTCAAAATTTCCATGCCACACACAAGCTGGGGAGAGAGGAATAAAGCTGGTTACAGAGGCAGCAGGCTCAGTTCATGGTCAAGAAAGAAGACATGGGTATATCAAAGCAAAGATAGACTCACAGAAACTAATGCCATTCTTCAATACAAAATTTGACTACCACACCGAGTAAGAGAAGGATCAAACGTGCTCACACATGGTTGGGTGGTGGGTGGACACGGGTGGAATTCAACATGCAGCCACCTCCTCGTGGTGCATTCTGGGTGATTTTGAGCAAACAAAATTGTTTAAAATCAACAAAGAGCTGCATATTGTAATTGGCAAATGGTAATTATAAAAGATGCCATAAATTAAACGCAGTCTAATAATTCCAAGTTTGCAAAGTCCATGGGGTCAGTGAAGATGGACAGATAGGACAATAATACTTTAGCACCTTCTTTCCTGTCGGATTTGGCAAGTTTTGGTCACCTATGGCATTTCATATTATGAAGAAAATTAAAATGCTTCCTTTTCACTACACCCTAGGAATATCACTGTCATCCAACCGGGCTGCAGGATTATCAATTATACCAGATCCTTTTGCTAGTCGGTTCTGGGTTTTACGGGGCGTGCGGCTGCCCCTGACTATGTGCCTGCGCGACTCTGTCTTACTTGAGTCCTCAAATTTGAAACGGTATTGCAGTCTTCCGTAAAGTGTCCGTGTCACTCATGGATAACACAGTAGGAAGGATATCGGGCCGCCGGATAGTGTCACCGGAACCAGTGTTTCCCAGTCTTGCGGGTTTATGGTTAGAGGTCGTCTGTATATGGGTGTGAACAAGTGTACCAGTGGAAGTTCTGCCTCTGTCTCCTGTCCCTTGAAGCAGGGTTTTGCCCTGAGGCGGCTTCAAGCTTCCTTTGGTGGCGCCTAGGGGTACCTATATAGAGAGGGTAGCGCCATTCATTGGCCCTATGCTAAACGCTACAGGGCGCCATCTTGGCGCCAAGGCCTCTTCGTTCACTCTAGACCCGGGGAAGTTATCAAGGCATGATCCCGCAGTATATCATGTTATACATGTATAAAGGATAGATCTGATCTTCGGAAATGCTTGTTCTATAAGATTATCACATAAAACATAGTAAAACACATTAAAGGCCTCTTCCATTTGTGCCCAAGTTGCATGAACCAGTTCTTTCAGTTCAGGGTTAGGTTCTGGGTTCAGGGTTAGGTTCGCGTGTCACAAATGGAACGCAAAAACCCCGTTTTTTTGTTTCAAACTCTCAGCTAGCGAGGCAATTTAAGAGAGAGAGGAGAGAGAGAGAGAGAAAAGAGAGAGAGAGAGAGAGAGAGGGGAAGAGAGAGAGAGGGGAGAGAGAGAAAAGATAACGAGAGAGAGAGATAACGAGAGATAACGAGAGAGAGAGAATAACGGAGAGAGAAAAGAGGAGAGGAGAGAGAGAGAGAGAGAGAGAGAGAGAGAGAGAGATAACGAGAGAGAGATAACGAAGAGAGAGAGAGAGAGAAGAGAGAGAGAGGAGAGAGAGATAAGAGAGAGAGAGAGAGAGAGAGAGAGAGAGAGAGAGAGAGAGGAGAGAAAAAGAGATAACGAGAGAGAGATAACGAAAAATAACAGACAAAAGAAACGAGAGAGAGATCGAGATAACGAGAAAGAGATCGAGATAACGAGAGAGAGATCGAGATAACGAGAGAGATAACGAGAGAGATAACGAGAGAGAGAGATAACGAGAGAGAGAGAGATAACGAGATAACGAGAGAGAGATAACGAGAGAGAGATAACGAGAGAGAGAGAGAGAGATAGCGAGAGAGATAACGAGAGATAACGAGACATAACGAGAGAGAGAGATAACGAGATAGAGAGAGATAACGAGAGAGAGAGATAACGAGAGAGAGAGAGAGAGAGAGATAACGAGAGATATAACTGAGCTAGCTGCTATGTGAAGGGATCATATCAAGTTTAAGATCGCGGGAACGCATGGCTTTCACCAGCCATGTATGCCTCTTTTATGCCGTCTGACATCCTCTCCGACTCGTGCATGCGGAAAACCCTTCACGATAAGAGAAATAGGGGCCCAAAGGGGACCATTTGTTGTTGTGAACTGAAAACTCAACCCAAGCTACCGACCTCTCAATGTGAGTAGAGAAAGTTCACGGGTTTTGCTGAGTCACTACGCGCTTTGCCTCGGACCCAGGTTTTCGTGCGCAAATGGAACGCCTGAACTCTTGGGTTCCGTGAACTGGTTCTTGAAATGTCGCAAATGGAAGAGGCCTTAAATAAAGGTCATTATGAGACTCTGAAGAAATATGATGAACTTAACATTCACTTAAAACTCGTCGTCATGTATAACTTTGTGGGACCAGCTTATAAGATGGCAGATATCAATACAAGCAGAATTTTATTAGCTTTCCATTGACCTATTTCGTTTTCTGATACATACAATAGTACCATGCAAACATTAAGGTTAACTAAATAAATGACCGTGGCGGCGTCGACCGCGTCCCTCTCTCTCTCTTTTCTTCTCTCTCTTTTCTCCTCCCTCTCCCCCCTCTCTCTCTCTTTTCTCCCCTCCGTGAAAGAGAGAAGAGATATAAGTGAAGAGTGAGTGAGAGATATGGAGAGTACCCAAAATTTCCTTCTCCCCTCTCTCTCTCTCTCTCC
>JACEEZ010018374.1:320000-331458 GCA_016584305.1 Chionoecetes opilio | reverse complement strand
ATTAAGTTTGTAATTATCATAGGACTTTAGCGAGATTTTAAGTGAATGCTAAGTTCATCATATTTCTTCAGTCTCATAATGACCTTTATTTAATGTGTTTTACTATGTTTTATGTGATAATCTTATAGAACAAGCATTTCCGAAGATAACAGTCTATCCTTTATACATGTATAACATGATATACTGCGGGGTAATGCCTTGAGAACTTCCCCGGGTCTTGGGTGAACGAAGAGGCCTTGGCGCCAAGATGGCGCCCACAAATCGAGTTGTCCCTACTCTATTATAATATAGGTACTCTAGTGGCGCCTATCCTTAAATTTTAGATATCACTGGTTTGCAGTGTGCCCTTCGCGTTGACAATAAAGGCATGTCAAGATAGATCTTTGATGAGGACTAGATATGCCTGAAACGGTCGTATAAGATACATCTATATCCCTACCGGCTACATCAGGAGTAGTGACTACAAACGACACGGGTTTGTTTCGCCATCCTTATCTTATTGGTCTTCTCATCTTGGTCTTTAATTTTAATACAAGGTCATGCAGTACTTCTTGGGGGCCATAATTAAGCGACAGAGTTTTTCCCTCCTAGGTTCCCTCTTAGCAGCATCATATATGCAAACAATTCAAGGAATTTGCGATTGTTACTAAGGGAAATGTTATCTCCCTGGGTCCAGCCATTCTCTTTGAAATGCTGGATAAAATCTACAGATATCAGATTAGCCTTCACCTGTGCATCTAACAAATCAGTGGTAGCAGCACCGCTCAACAAAGTTTCATCAGCTAAATGAACTCCTTTCATTAAACTGTGCTTGACGTTACTCCCAAAGGATTCTAGAAAATTAGAAAGAAAGGTTTGATAATCCTTGTTTACAGCTCCTGCGGTTCAGTAAAAGCACTACCTTACATGAGGTGTGTAGCTCATGAGTCTGGCTGTTTATGTAGGCGTGAGCAAGCAAATGAAATTTTGTCACTTTCATTAGTAATAAATAAATTATATTCGCCATTATGTGCTCGCACATGGCAATATACTCTCGGGTTGTGTAATCAACATCTACACCCGGAAAACTCCCTAACAGCAGCGCTGGGGGGTAACTTAATCGCTCCAGCTGCCTGGAGCGGGTAAGTGAACTACTAATACCTGCTCCGGCGGAAGTGGCCATGCTTGTTAGTGGAAGTTGATGTAAAGAAGGGTTAAGAGAAGCGGGTGGAAGCCTGGAGGGTTGCGTGCCGCTTTGCAGTACACGATGGTTATCACTTATTTCCTCATACTTATACCTAACACCTCCTTGTGCTTCAGTGCTATCGTCAGCACCGACGGGTTTATTCCCACCGCAAAGTTTAGCAAATTCCTCAGTTAATAAGTCAATACTAGCCCTTCGAGCCATAAGCTACAGGTGAAAAATAGTCGTGGAAAAGTTGCGTGGCATAATTGTAATAATAATTACTGCAATTTTAGTTATTAGCCCTTACACGGCGGGTGACGTACTCATACGTCCATAGTAGGGTGGGCGAGGAAGGCGGGTGTCGTACCAGTAAGTAAGTCTTAAGATTTTGGCCCAATTTTGGTCCCTACAGCAACCTCTTGTTGTGTAGATATGTATTACACTAAATGGGAGTAAATTCCACCGCACATATGGGGTCTATGTTGAAATATCTGGTATTACTCGTCCCGACATGTGCCTCATAGCGCAGTCCTCGGCCGACCCGAAAACTATCGTGATGAGAGGGTATTATCTTTTCGCGACATGGAAGTGCTACGCATTATTAATTTTCGCCTGATTTTGAACTCTACAGTCTCTGTAAGGATACCATATACTCCGCACGATATGCCTCAGTTTGTCATGAGGAGCCAATATATATAGACGCAGAATGTCGTCTTTCGTCAGCCTATATACTGAGCAGTCTCCACCGTCTAAGCGACGTCTAATTTCTACGCCTCTAAACGCATTGAATAGGGGAAACGAGAGGAAAAAGAAAACTGATAAACAGAGTGGAAGGAAACGAAGGAAAGATTGGTGAGCTTTGGAAAGCGCATACCTCCGCCCGAATATTTCAACAATTGGTTGCTATGGCAACAGTTGTAATTATATATATATATTATACTATATATATATATATATATATATATATATATATATATATATATATATATATATATATATATATATATATATATATATATATATATATATATTTTATGCACTTAGTATGAGCGCATACCTCCGGCCGAATATTTCATCAATTGGTTGCCATGGCAACAGTTGTCAATAGATTTCATCCAAAATTAAATCAGTTCTTCCTTACACCAAATAGACCTGGTATACTGAGTTTGGTCCAAATCTATTGGTAACTTTTTGAGAAATCCTGTACACTAACAAATAGACAGACAGACAGACAGACAGACAGATCGGGGTGAAAACATAACCCCTCCAACTTCGTTGGCGGAGGTAACTAGGGGGGGCACTCAGTAGAGCGCATACCTCCGCCCAGTAATAATTGGTTGACATGGCAACAGTTGTGATTCGATTTCATCCAAAATTAAATCAGTTTTTCCTTATACCAAATAGACTTGGTATACCAAGTTTGGTCCAAATCTATTAGTAACTTTTCGAGAAATCCTGTACACTAACAAACAAACAAACAAACAAACAAACAAACAAACAAACAGACAGATCGGGGTGAAAACATAACCTCCCTCCAACTTCGTTGGCGGAGGTAATAAATCAGAACTGTGTTTTTTATCTATTTCAATATTTTTCAATCAGTGGGTTTTCAATCTTTAAATCACCGCTCCAGTGTTGCTTCTCTTGCTATTTTCTACCGTGAGTTTCATGCTCACTGCTCTTCTGAACTTGGTAACTGAATGCCTCCCCTCCCTCCCGCGGCCTCGCTGCACAAGACTTTTTACTCATTTTCATCCCTATTCCGTCCATCTTATTAATGCAAGAGTTAACCAGTATCTTCATGCTTTCTTCTCCTTCACTGGTAATCTCTGGAACTCTCTTCCTGTTTCTATTTTTCTTTCCACCTGCGTCATTTTTTTCAAGAGAGAAGTGTCAAGACACCTCCCGAAACTATATTGATCCAACCCATTTGCTAGATTATATTACTGTCTTCTTTATGGGTACTGGCAGCTAGCGGGCTTTTGGTTATTTTTTGTTTTGCCCATGGTCAGTGTTTTTGTATGTAAAAAAAATGTACTTACCGTCTCACCCACCAACTCAATCATTCACCCACCTACTCACCCACATATCCAATCATTAACCCACCCACTCACCCACCAACCCAATTATTAACCCACAGTCATCCATCAACTCACTCACATTCATCCACCAACCTAACTATTATTCACCTACCCACTAACCCACAAACGCACTCATTCACTCACCCGCTCAACTATCCACTCTCTCATTCACCCACCCTCTCACCCACCAACATAATTATTTGTTCACACTCACTCGCTCATCAATCCAATCATCCACTCTTCCACTTACTCACCAACTCACCAACTCACTTATCCACTAATCCACGCACTCACGCAATACTCACGTAACACAGTCATGCTTCCCGTAGCTGCCTCCGTCCTGAAGCTCGGGTGTTCGGCGATGACCTCACAGCGGTAGCGTCCCGAGGCGGCAGGTGTGAGGCGGGTCAGGGAGAGGGTCACACGCTGGTCACTCCGGAACACCTCCTGAAGTGCAGGGGAGAATGGGTGGTGTGTGAGGAGGTGTAGTGTGGAGGCGGTAGTGGATAATAATGTGGTTTAGTGAGTTATTGCTGTGTGTATATATACCCCGCTACTGTTGGAGAGGGCGCGAAGTCTAGGCCAGTCATACCTTATGGTAAAGGAGGGTAACTTCTGTAGAATGATTTCCTATAAGCATGTAGATATTGATAAATTTATGTATGAGATGACTTTGCTCCCCCCTCCGACCGTGAGTGGCGAAAAAGCAGAGCAGTTATCAGATATTGTGAGGGAAAGTTGTACAATAATTGATAGAGTTGCGAGGTCGTGCAAGAAAAGTAAGCATGATAGCTACAATACAAGCAACTGGGATACCGATAATCCCCGAAGGAAAAGACTTGTGGACAGTAATGACAATAAGATGATCTGGAAAGCGATCAATTGGAAAGGAGATATTTCAAATGAGAAAGCGGTGCAACCTGATGAATCTGAATTTAAGGTACATTTTGATGAGCTATTAAACCCTAATGTGAATACTGTTCGTGAACTTGAGTGTGTTGATACGGCAGATGCTCCCTACATACCTGTGTTGGATGACCCGATATCATTTAGTGAGTTAGACAACGCAATAAAAAGGTAAACATTAACAAGAGTGTCTTTGGTGTGTCTGCAGGGTTACTGACACGGTTACCGGCAATGTGGTGTATATTTTTTAATTGAAATTTATAATATGGTGTTCTTTGGTGTGTTCTACCCAATTTCCTGGACCTATGCTAAGCTCATTACGTGGTTCAAAGGTGGTGCCAAACTAAATTGGAAACTATAGAGGCATACGCGTCATGGATTCTTTAGGTAAACTTTATGATGTGATAATTCTACACAGGTTACAGATGTGGTGCTTCATTGATCAAGGTCAAGCAGGAACACTGAAAGGAAGGAGTTGTGTTGAACAGATCATGGCTATTGATGGATTTTGCAAAATGCAAGAAATGTAAACTCTACATTCTTGTTATTGACTTTAGCAAGGCTTATGACAGAGTGCCGAGGGACAAGATGTTATTACACCTCAAATCATTGGGATGTGGTTATGTGATTTTAACAGCTATAAAAGCCTTATATACATGTACACGTAACATCCTCAAGTCAGCTATAATATTAACATCAGTCGGTGTAAGACAGGGCGCACCAACCAGCTGTCTATTGTTCGCCCTGTGAGTTGACAAGCTGGTGAAGATGATAAAAGCAGCCGTCCCAACAGATGGCTTTCTAGGGATGTTACATTGCTTAATGCTGGCTGATGGATGATACTGTAATTCTAGCAACGTCACGGGAAAAGTGTCAATAAAAGCTTGAAGTTTTGATGAATTACTGTGATGAATATGGTTTTGAATGATAAGAAGTCGAAATTCATGGTAAGGTAAAGGCAAAGATGGGAGCATACGCTAAGCTGCGCGTGGCATGCGGTGCTCATCTCCGTGGCATTAGCCCTTAGAGCCTGTGGTGGGTTACCCCGGGACACAGGGCTAGTGTGACTCCCGGGTTACCACAGTTACCTTCCCCAGGTTACCCCAGGTACCCATTTATCAACCCCGAAAGGAAGGAAGAACAGCTGGGTAGGCTGGTCACCGACTTGCCCTGGCCCGGGATCGAACCAGGGCCCGCAGATTCGTAGCCAGGCACGCTAGCCACTGCACCACGGAGGCGACAAAAAATTCATGGTAGTCAATGGTAATGAAAATGACAGACAGTCCCTATCTACATACAGCAAACTTAGAAATAAGGTATTGTGGTAGTTACCTGTATCTCGGTGCCTGGTTTACGGATGATGGCAAAACTCAGTCTGCTTTTGTACTACATGATGTTAAGAACTCAGAATTATTGAATAAATTTTATATTTTTGTGCCTCAAACACTACTATGCCGTTTTTGTATAAGAAAAAAAGTTTTTCATGCTGCTGTTTCGTCATCATTACTATACAGCTCGGAGACCTGGTTAACAGAGAACCCTAAATCCTTAATTAGTATATACAATTTTTTTTTTAAATGTATATTGGGGGTAAGATAATACACGAGTACAAGCCTATGTTGTGTGGAGGCAGGAATCCTACCAGTACAGTGTGTCATGGCTAAAATGAGACGTACATTTTTAGCAACGAAGTTGCAGAATGTAGACATGGATGAGCCATTTCATTATGTTTATGACCTTTGCAGTAGAAACAACACTCGCGGATTTCGATTCCTTAATAAAGCATTATGTTATGATGAAAGTGCTTACCCATTGGGGAGATTAAAAGAAAATATTCTTAATAAGCCCAAAACCGCCACTAAATAAGTATGTAACATAAAGGACATTGTTAAATCCTTCCTTGACAGTACATGAAGTTTATAGCAGCAATGATTCATATATACCAGACTATACTCGAAGGTCTTTTACTAGATTACGGCTAATGTCTCATAACCTAAGGGTGGAAACAGGAAGGTGGAGCAGAACCCCGCCAGACCTACGGCATTGTACATGTGCAGGAAATGAGATACAGGACGAGCAACATGCACTTTTAAGATGCCCCAAGAGTGCTGACCTTCACCATAGTTTCAGTATGCTAGACTTTGACTTAATGCAAAGCTTCTTTATGAATCACCATTATACCAGGCTGTGTGACTTTATTTACAAGGCATTAAAGGCACATGAATGAATAATAATTAAATATATAGAAATTTGAAAGGATTTGTGCTCTTGCTATACTAACCAATTAACTGTTGAATGTGTCATGTGTTTCATGTGTTATGTTCCATATGTTGAATGCGTTGCATGTGAAATGTGTTTCATGTGTCATACTCCATATGTTGAATGCGTTGTAAGTGTGTTTTATGTGTCACTAGCCGCAAAGCCGCCCTCCGGGCGGACTTTTTGGCTAGCTCCTGCGGAGGGCTATTGGTGGGCCTTCGGCCCACCAAACATGGACTCTCCAGATAGCCTCTTCTAACTTTCCTGAAATCATGGATGTAGAAATGTATGTATTCCCCCCACCCATTCACTCACCCATTACCCATCACCCCCCACCCATTCACTCACCCATTACCCATCACCCCCCACCCATTCACTCACCCATTACCCATCACCACACACCCATTCACTCACCCATTACCCATCACCCCCCACCTATTCCCTCACCCATCACCCATCACCCCCAACCCATCACCCAACACCCATTCACTCACCCATTACCCATCACCACACACCCATTACCCATCACCCCCCACCCATTCACTCACCCATTACCCATCACCCCCACCCATTCACTCACCCATTACCCATCACCACACACCCATTCACTCACCCATTACCCATCACCCCCCCACCCATTCACTCACCCATTACCCATCACCACACACCCATTCACTCACCCATTACCCATCACCCCCCACCCATTCACTCACCCATTACCATCACCCCCACCCATTCACTCACCCATTACCCATCACCACACACCCATTCACTCACCCATTACCCATCACCCCCCACCCATTCACTCAGCCATTACCCATCACCACACACCCATTACCCATCACCCCCCACCCATTCACTCACTCATTACCCATCACCACACACCCATTCACTCACCCATTACCCATCACCCCGCACCCATTCACTCACCCATTACCCATCACCCCTCACCCATTCACTCACCCATTACCCATCACCCCCCACCCATTCACTCACCCATTACCCATCACCCCCCACCCATTCACTCACCCATTACCCATCACCACACACCCATTCACTCACCCATTACCCATCACCCCCCACCCATTCACTCACCCATTACCCATCACCCCCCACCCATTCACTCACCCATTACCCATCACCACACACCCATTCACTCACCCATTACCCATCACCCCCCACCCATTCACTCACCCATTACCCATCACCACACACCCATTACCCATCACCCCCCCCATCACTCACCATTACCATCACCCCCCACCCATTCACTCACCCATTACCCATCACCACACACCCATTCACTCACCCATTACCCATCACCCCCACCCATTCACTCACCCATTACCCATCACCACACACCCATTCACTCACCCATTACCCATCACCCCCCACCCATTCACTCACCCATTACCCATCACCCCACCCATTCACTCACCCATTACCCATCACCACACACCCATTCACTCACCCTTACCCATCACCCCCCACCCATTCACTACCATACCCACACACACCCATTACCCATCACCCCCACCCATTCACTCACCATTACCCATCACCACCACCCATTCACTCACCCATTACCATCACCCCGCACCCATTCATCACCATTACCCATCACCTCCACCCATTCACTCACCCATTACCCATCCCCCCCACCCATTCACTCACCCATTACCATCACCCCCCACCCATTCCTCACCCATTCCCATCACCACACCCATTCACTCACCCATTACCATCACCACCCACCCATTCACTCACCCATACCCATCACCCCACCATTCACTCACCATTACATCACCACACACCCATTCACTCACCCATTACCCATCACCCCCCACCCATTCACTCACCCATTACCATCACACACACCATTACCTCACCCCCACCCATTCATACCCCCACCATTCACTCACCCTTCCCATCACCACCACCCATTCACTCACCCATTACCCATCACCCCACCATTCACTCACCCATTACCATCACACACACCATTCACTCACATTAATCACCCCCCACCCATTCACTCACCCATTACCCATCACCACACACCCATTCACTCACCCATTACCCATCATCCCCCACCTATTCCCTCACCCATCACCCATCACCCCCCACCCATTCACTCACCCCACACCCATTACCCATCACCCCATCCATTCACTCACCCATTACCCATCACCCTACATCAAGGCAAGGCTTCCTCAATTCTCGCAACCCACTTTTGTTTTCACAATTCTCACTAATAGGCTGCTCAAAAAAACAAAAACAAAAAAGTGATCGGATCATCTCATAAGTGGGCTTATGACCTTCCCCTGGTCAACCTGATTCCAAAAATGTGCCATATGAGGTATTTGCGCCACGGGGGGCGGAACCTATACCACACACACACACACACACACAGACAGACAGACAGACAGACAGACAGACAGACAGACAGACAGACACACTTTCGCTTATATTATTATAGATGTTCCATGTGTTTAATGTGTTGCATCTGTCATGTTTCATGTGATGAATGTGTTGTATGTGTCATGTGTTTAATGTGTCATGTTCCATGTGTTTAATGTGTTGCATCTGTCACGTTTCATGTGATGAATGTGTTGTATGTGTCATGTGTTTCATGTGTCATGTTCCATGTGTTGAATGTGTTGCATCTCATGTTCCATGTGATGAATGTGTTGCATGTGTCATGTGTTTTATGTGTTATGTTCAATGTGTTGAATGTGTTGTATGTCTGTTTTTATGTCTCATGTTCCATGTGTTGAATGTGTTGTATGTGTGCTTTATGTGACATGTTCTGTGTTGAACATGTTGTATGTGTCATGTGTTTCATGGTATAAATGTGTTGTATGTGTCATGTACTTTGTGTTTTTTGTTTTATGTTTTTTATGTGTTTCAAGTTTTTGTCATATTTTATGTGTTTTATGTTTTACTAGCCGCAAAGCCGCCCTCCGGGCGGACTTTTTGGCTAGCTCCTGCGGAGGGCTATTGGTGGGCCCTCGGCCCACCACCTGTGTTTGGTGGGCTTTCGGCCCACCAAACACGGACTCTCCAGATAGCCCCTTCTAGCTTTCCTGAAATCATGGATGTAGAAATGTATGTATTCCCCCCAACTACTCACTCATCCATTACCCATCACCCCCCACCCATTCACTCACCCATTACCCATCACCCCCCATCCATTCACTCACCCATTACCCATCACTACACACCCATTCACTCACCCATTACCCATCACACCCCACTTATTCCCTCACCCATCACCCATCACCCCCAACCCATGACCCCCCACCCATTCACTCACCCATCACCCCACACCCATTACCCATCACCACCCATTCACTCACCCATTACCCATCACCCTACATCAAGGTTTCCTCAATTCTCGCAACCCACTTTTTTCACAATTCTCGCTAATAGGCTTCTAAAAAAAAAAAAAAAAATATCGGATCATCTCATAATTGGGCTTAAAACCTTCCCCTGGTCGACCTGGTTCCGAAAATGTGCCATATGAGATGATTGCGCCACGGGGGCTGGAACCTATACCACACACACACACACACACACACACACACACACACAGACAGACAGACAGACAGACACACTTTCGCTTATATATTATACTAGCCGCAAAGCCGCCCTCCGGGCGGACTTTTTGGCTAGCTCCTGCGGAGGGCTATTGTGGGTGGGCCTTCGGCCCACCAAACACGAACTCTCCAGATAGCCCTTCTAACTTTCCTGAAATCATGGATGTAGAAATGTATGTATTCCCCCACCCATTCACTCACCCCTTACCCATCGCCCCGACCCATTCACTCACCCATTACCCATCACCCCCCACCCATTCACTCACCCATTACCCATCACCACACACCCATTCACTCACCCATACCATCACCACACCCATTCACTCACCCTTACCATCACCCCCACCTATTCCTCACCCATCACCCATCACCCCCAACCCATCACCCCAACCCATCATCCCCCACCCATTCACTCACCATCACCCCACACCCATTACCATCACCCACCATTCAGTCACCCATTACCCATCACCTACATCAAGGTTTCCTCAATTCTCGCAACCACTTTTTTCACAATTATCGCTAATAGGCTGCTAAAAAAAGAAGAAGAAGAAAAAGTGATCGGATCATCTCATAATTGGGCTTAAAACCTGCCCTGGTTAACTCGGTTCCAAAAATGTGCCATATGAGGTGATTGCGCCACGGGGGGCGAACCTATACCAGACACACACACACACACACACACAGACAGACAGACAGACACACTTTCGCTTATATTTACCATTACCCATCACCCCCCACCTATTCCCTCACCCATCACCCATCACCCCCAAACCCATCACCCCCCACCCATTCACTCACCCATCACCCCACACCCATTACCCATCACCCCACATTCACTCACCCATTACCCATCACCCCACCCATTCACTCACCCATTACCCATCACCCTACATCAAGGTTTCCTCAATTCTCGCAACCCACTTTTTTTTCACAATTATCGCTAATAGGCTGCTATAAAAAAATATAAAAAATGATCGGATCATCTCATAATTGGGCTTAAAACCTTCCCCTGGTCAACCCGGTTCCAAAAATGTGCCATATGAGGTGATTGCGCCACGGGGGGCGGAACCTATACCAGACACACACACAACACACAACAGACAGACAGAAGACAGGACACACTTTCGCTTATATTTACCACTAGCCGCAAAGCCGCCCTCCGGGCGGACTTTTTGGCTAGCTCCTGCGGAGGGCTATTGGTGGTGGGCCTTCGGCCCACCACCTGTGTTTGGTGGGCCTTCGGCCCACCAAACACGGACTCTCCAGATAGCCCCTTCTAACTTTCCTGAAATCATGGATGTAGAAATGTATGTATTACCCCCACCCATTCACTCACCCATTACCCATCACCCCCCACCCATTCACTCACCCATTACCCATCACCCCCCACCCATTCACTCACCCATTACCCATCACCACACACACCATTCACTCACCCATTACCC
>JACEEZ010018374.1:265000-317500 GCA_016584305.1 Chionoecetes opilio | reverse complement strand
GTGGAGTACACTTGTGGATGTTATTACGAGTGTGTTTATAGATGCTCTGTCATTGTGGAAATTATCCACCAACCACCCTCTCAATAATTGGTAGAGTGGTGGTTTATTCCATCCCCCCCCCCCTTGTGAGGGAGGTATTGTCCGCTCATCAAAGGGGTGCGTAGGGATGTATATATATATAATTATAATGGTAATGGGTATTAATATAAGGTAATTTAAGTAAATGATAAGTAATGGGCTAATATAAATGAGCATTCCCAGTGGTTATTAAGCATTTGCAACTTATATTAGCACCTTAATTTGGAGCGACTGGCTATTGGTCGTCGTTATAATATTGCTCCTATCCTGCGTGTATACGTGGCAGGTATTGGTGGGGGTGCCTCGCCGCCACCGACGATTGACACGTGTAGGTAGGATTTGTGCGGCCGGTTGCCGCCGCTGGTTTAGAGTAAGTACACTCCTAACCCTCAAGAGAATAACATCTCTTACTATATACGTGCTTGTATATAAGTACACTTCCAGCCCTCACGGGATTAACATCTCTTCTCTGATTATAATGAAGAGATTTGTACATACGTTCATTTTGTACATATAAGTGATAAACCAATAGGACGTGTTAAAATCAACTCAGATAACAATCCGCCGCGTCAAGATAACTGGGTTATGAAAACTCCCTGACGCCCATTTCAAAGCACACCGCCTCCAGCCCTCCGCCTCTGTCCTTCACGGGCGGCCTCGATCACGGCTACCACTTCGGATCACAGGACAGGCAGTATTGATAAAAGCCTACAGCGATTTCAACCCACTATCCACCGATAAGTATCCTAGTTAGTTGACTAGTTGGGGTATTGTGTCGGGATGTGATAGACGATGGGTTTTGATTAGGTAAGACCTCTTATTAAATATATGTATGTGACATAAATTCCCACAGTCATGTTTATGGTGCACTCTTAATTAATCAATAATAAGATTTTGGTGGAGCTGCCACCATTAAGTGAAGATCTGGACATCTCATAACCCACATAATTCGACATGGAATTGATTTTACAACACTTTAACCTATAGATATTCATATCATGTCTGAAAATAAGGATGAAGAAAACTCTTCAAGAAAATTTAAACTTTTGAATAAATCATCATAGGCCTAAAAAAAACAAGCAAATAAATGACAGCAGAACCTGCTGAAAAAAAGTTTATGAAAACAGAAAACAAAACAAAGGAAACAGGGAGTGTGCGCTCCCATGCGGCTGGCTGCACTGCCAGCCATGGTCAAGGGCTTCACCGGAAACAAAAAGGAATTCACTGACGGCCTCATTCAGGGGCAGGGTTAGTCTGTAGATGGCTTGCTGCCTCGCCTGTACTTCTGTGGAGTGTGAACCATCATCCAGCACCACTCAACATTTGCCAGTCGGAAGCAGAAAGCCTCGCCTTCATGGAACTTAAATAAAATTAACTAACTACGCTGAAGATAGACTACCCACGCTATAATGCCACGGTGATGCTCCCACTGCAGGGTGAACGGCTCACCCGACCCAGAATAGTGTGTCCACCCACCTAGACCCAACTTGATATCAAAATTCCATGAGCTTCTGGGTTGGGATCAAAGATCTCTCCTCGACATGCTGCTCTTACATTCAAGGCCTGCCGTGACAGTAGGTTTTTTTCGGATGTTTTCAAAGGGAGAATCTAGAGCTGATGAAGAAAGGATGCAATGCACACACAATGAATCCACCACTTCCTTCGCCTGTACAACACCAGGTGTGATGGAACCTTGGGCTCAGAGGCATGTCTGCAGGGCTCGACTAAATACGGGCACGGAAGTAATCGCAGCAGTAGCAGCAGCAGTAGTAGTAAGATAATAAGATACTCTGATCCTATCTAGACACTTTGCAAGTACCAACTACAAGGTTATTGACTATACAAAGCGCCACCACACCAGGATGAATTTGGTGGACTCGAACCGCTGACCAAATGGCGCGGGGACTCTGCAACCCCAGTCCGTGATTCTACCAACCGCGCCACCCTGGCGGGTACAGTAGTAGTAGCAGCAGCCAAATTACTAAGTGTGAATTAAGTACAGGATTTCACTCTTACTCCTAAGGGACTCCTCTGCGCATAACGAGGTACCCTATACGTACCCAGACGATAAAGATTGTGCACATGGATTTCGAGGCGGCCGCGGTGGTGGATAACCTCATCTACGAGAATTTATGTGACTCATTATTGCATTGTCTCTGTGTGTTAAAGGCAGAGAAAAATGCGGCAAGTCAACAACCACAATATTTGAAGAGACTGGGACCAATGATATCACATGAATTACATCACATAGCAACCATAAGGTTTTTCACTTCAAATGCAGTATTAATAGTAGACTAGTAATAGACTAATAGTAGTAGTAGTAATAGTAGTAGTAGTAGTAGTAGTAGAAGTAGAAGTATTAGCAGTAGTAGTAGTAACAAAACAAGCAGCAGAACCACCACTACCAATACCACCTCTATTTTTTCTCATGAGTCAACAATCCCGATCTTTCAAAAACTCTTCTCCAGTCATCACTTTCCCTTCTAGCTTCCTTCATTGAAAATATTACGACTTTTTTATTCCTTTTCAATTACGGACAAGAAAAGGAAGAGGAAAGGGAATGAAGGAAGGGAGAAAAAAACATTAAAAAAGGGAGGCATACACAGAAAAAAAGACAGAGAGAAAAAGCGAAAAATAGAAATAGAAAGAGCGGAAATGAAAGAATTAGGAAAGAGGGAGAACTTAGGACAGAAAAAGAGAAATAGGGTATGAAAGAACGGCGGGGAGGAGAAAAGGGATATGGGAGAACTAGGAGAGTGGAGGGGGAGTTTCGAATTGGAAATAGAAAGGGTAGAGGGAACAAAAATATATACGTAGGTAGGGAGAAAGGGAAATATACAAAGACAGGAATACAATTGGGGATAGAGCAGACATTTAGTAATGTTAATGAAATTTGAGAGAGAGAGAAAAAATAGAATAGTGTCGAATAACATTAGTCACTGAGATTGATTGTAAAAAAGGGTTTAGATATAATCAAATGTTTCCTGCGTATTTGGACGGTGCTGAGTTGAGTCAATTAAATGTCAGCCTAAGCATCAGCAGCATCAGCCCCACCATCAGCATCAGAGGTGATCAGAAA
The DNA here is from genome assembly GCA_016584305.1 of Chionoecetes opilio. Classification (NCBI taxonomy): domain Eukaryota; kingdom Metazoa; phylum Arthropoda; class Malacostraca; order Decapoda; family Majidae; genus Chionoecetes; species Chionoecetes opilio. Next base: position 314,343 of record JACEEZ010018374.1, on the reverse strand, counting down.
GTGCTTACTCTTGACCCGAGCACCAATCAGGCACGTGTGTGTGTGTGTGTGTGTGTGTGTGTGTGTGTGTGTGTGTGTGTGTGTGTGTGTGTGTGTGTGTGTGTGCTGTGTGTGTGTGTGTACATATATATATATATGTGTGTGTGTGTGTGTGTGTGTGTGTGTGTGTGTGTGTGTGTGTGTGTGTGTGTTTGCGTGTGTCATTCACCCATGGTCTTGTCCACGCGAGCTGGACTCGCAATCGCTAGTCTCACCCTCCCGGAGCGAGATTGGAGCTCATTATGACCGATCTTTAGGTAATGCTGGGACCTCACACACCACACACACCCATCCCCTTGTTCAAGTGGGACAGTAACTGCCTGAATTTGTCAGTGAAAAATCCCTGGGAGCGAGCAAGGATTCGAACCGGCTAACCGCAGAATGGAGCGTCAAACCTCTATCCACTGGACCATCATGGCGGTGTGTGTGTGTGTGTGTGTATGTGTGTTTGTATATGTTTGTATGTGTGTGTGTGTGTGTGTGTGTGTGTGTGTGTGTGTGTGTGTGTGTGTGTGTGTGTGTGTGTGTGTGTGTGTGTGTGTGTGTGTGTGTGTGTGTGTGTGTGTGTGTGTGTGTGTTTCCGGCCATCAGTCTGAATGGACGTATATGACATTGGTATGAAGATTATAGTATTTGATTTGCAAGTGATATCACACATGAAACAAACAGTATTGTGATGATTGCGTGATTATGGTGGTTGTGATAGTAGTGGTGGTAGTGGTAGTAGTAATATTTGTTGTTCTTGATGTTATTGTCACTATACATTGTGGTACAGCACACAATGATATACAACTTATAATTATACAACCTAAAAGTCACTACGAAGAAGAAAGAAAAAAAAAAAGAGGTAAACTTCACACCCACTCAGAAGAAACAATTTTCACCACCACCACCACCACAATAACAAAAACAATTATTACTACTATTACTACTACTACTACGATCAATACTTTGGATACAACTACAACCTCTACCACTGCTACTACTTACCGCCACGGAAAATTCATGGGCTTGCTGTATGTTGATAGCTCTGGCACGTTCGGTGGGCACAAAGCGGTAAAATTCAGTATTGTTGTGGTACCATTTGAGGGAGTAGAGGCGGGTGGCGGACAGGTGGAATGAGCAGCCCAGAGTAGCCTGTCCTCCCGCTAATGCAAAGGGCGGTACCTCCACGCCCCTCAGGAGATCCCCTTCGGCGGCACCTGAAGATAGTGACATACCTACATACATGTTTCACACACACACACACACACACACACACACACACACACACACACACACACACACACACACACACACACACACACACACACACACACACACACACACACACACACACACACACACACACACACACACACACACACACACACACACACACACACACACACACACATTTATAAGCGTTAAAGTATTATTTGCCGTATTTTTAAGGGGGGGAAGAGTCCGTATGGAATGGGGTTTTGGTTTCATGGATAGGGAGTGTAAAGTTTTTTATCACTTGAGGGGAAATTTGATTTGTGATACAAGTATTGAGAGAGAGAGAGAGAGAGAGAGAGAGAGAGAGAGAGAGAGAGAGAGAGAGAGAGAGAGAGAGAGAGAGAGAGAGAGAGAGAGAGAGAGAGAGAGAGAGAGAGAGAGAGAGAGAGAGAGAGAGATGACCAGCAATCATAGGTACATGGACTGCGACAGAGCTGAGGCAATACCTGGAGGACAGACCCATACAACTCTCTGGATACAGTAAGGTTAAATAACTACAGTTTTGTAGCTGGAAGTTGGTGCGTTTTGTGGAGAAAATTATTTTTCAGTGAAAGCTTAATTATGTAAAAGGAATTTTTTTATCAGCTCTAGCTTTTTTCTTGTACATCAAGCGTTGAAGAGAGAGCTTCGTTATTTAGATTTTTTACGAAAAGCAGTTATACGAAGTAAGCATGATTTTATTTCTTGAAAAAATAACAAATAAATGTTTTATTGTAATATATGCAGGTTATATCTTTGGGGAGGCGGTAGGGGAGGCGGTAGGCTTTGGGGAGGCGGTAGCAGAGTGGTTAGCGTCTCCGAGTGGCCTTCTCGGTGAACCGAGTTCGATCCCCGAGGAAAGCCAAAATCTTTCTGCACCGTCGAGTGGCCTTGGAACACTCACATGCCCTGCCCATTAACTCTACCTTCGATTGCGAGTGCATCGGAGGACACAGGGGGGCGGCATGAGCCTCTAATCACAGGCGTCACTATAAATATCCTACCTGCGCCACCACGGACGAGGGCCAACCATCACAGCCCTCAAGTGAACCTCCAAAAACTACCAACCGAGCCGTGGGGCTTACAGGCGCTATAGGCATAAATGTTTAAAAAAAAAAAAAAAAAAAAAAAAAAAAAAAAAAAAAAAAAAAAAAAAAAAATCTGATCAACTGTAGTGCCTGGTGACATGTCGAAACTAGAAAATATTTATATTGCCTGACGGCTTATCACCTGTTCGGACATAGAACTGAAATAATTATCGATATTTAACAACAGTGGGCGCATCGCCTTTTAGGAAAAAGGATGTAGGGGCCACTAGCAAGTGTCTGAGTTGTGTGCCTTAATGATCTATTGTAGTCAATAGGCATTAACCCGAAGCCTTTCCTCACCACGCGCCGCTACTCTGCCTGCCGTACACAGGCCGATCCGTGCAACGTCCAGCCTGGTGTTCCTCCTCCCATATTTTTCGATTAGTGATTGGCAATGATTAGACAAGGTGAACTGTGCTCGTCCGACAGTTACAGTGCCTCTTGTGTCCCAGGCAAAGGGTTATTCTCCCCTTCAGATTGAGGAAGGCTTAGAAAGGAGAGGGATTGATGGTGGAACACAAACACAGGCGGTGACTACGGCTTGTCTGTGGTTACGTATAACTAATAATTGTTATCATAATTTTTTATACTATTATTAGCATCATAATTATTAATATGATTATTATTATAATTGTTATTATTATTATCATTATTTGTTAGCAGTGGCAGTAGTAATAGTAATAGTAATAGTAGTAGTAGTAGTAGTAGTAGTAGTAGTAATAGGGGTAATAGTAATAGTACGAGTGGTAGTAGTAAAAATAGTTTTATTCGCACTAGTAGTCATAGTAGTAATAGTAGTAGTAGCAGTGGTTGTGGTACAAATGACAAGGGTACGACTACTACTACTATTTATACTACTACTACTACTACTACTACTACTACTACTACTACTACTACTACTACTTCTACTACTACTACTACCATTACTATCATCCATTATTACCTTTTTTTTTATCAATTCCTTTCACACTTCATCATTTATTTTCTTCCTTTTCTTACTTCTATGATATGTTTATGACGAACCCCCAACCTTCTGTCCCTTCCCTCATCCCTCTATCCCTTTCCACCAACCAAGAGCCTCCCTTTGTCTTCCTTTTTTATCTTATTCTTCCTTCACCATCTTCTTACCTTCATCGAGCTCCATTCTTCTTGCTAATTCTTCCTCCCAATCCTCCTTCTTCTTTCCCAATAACATTTTTGTCAATGAGATTCATTATTTCCCCATTCTTGCCCTACTTTTTTCTTCTTCTTCGACTTCCATCTTTTTTCTTCTTCATAACTGTTATCTGTTGAATAATTATATAATTTGTCTTCCTGATTTTTTTTCTTTTCTTATTTTTTTTTCTTCTTATGTTATTTTTCTTTTTTGTCTTCTTCCCCATACTCTACTGTGTTCACGAATGATAGAGCCAGATATTTCTCCCCCAAGGTGGAGCATGTCAAAACAGCTTCGCTCTCGCCTCTTATTGGTTGACGGAATTCAGTGGAGAGCGTGCATCCTAAAGTTCTTCGTTGTTTCTTTAACAACACACCATATATTTGGTTTGATACATGAAAGTCTTCAATTCACAATCTTTAGTAAATGTGTTATTACATGGACACAAATGTAAATCAGATACTCTTCATGAAGACGAGATATTGAGAAGGAAATATAGAGGCTCGTAAAATTATGAGTGAGGGAGAAGATGAAACCTGGCAGGGCAAGGAACGTTATTGAGGTCAAACAACCAAAACCTTAACCTGACCGGTCCTGCCAGCACTAATGACCTCAGGTACCTGAGGCTCCCGAGCCAAGCCTTGCCCTGAGGTAATGTAGTAGGTCCCAGGGGAAAAGACGAGCACACCTTTTGCTTGTGCCACGTGAATTTCTCCTTAACTGTAATACTTCAACAAGTGTTGTATTATTTTTTTTTTTTTGCATTTGGGCTCTCATTATAGTATAGCTCAACAGGTTGAAAGAATGTACCCTGCAAGAACAGGATAATCACATTGAGTTCAAGCGGGTAATAGCATAACAAGAAAATAGCACCAACGCTGGGTGGTGTCACACCCATATCCTGCATGACGTGTGGCGTGTCGCTTCAATTCCTTTTCCTTGTGAGAAGATTGTGAGGAGAGGAAGGAAAGAGGAATGAAGGGGGGGGCAGAGAGAGAGAGAGAGAGAGAGAGAGAGAGAGAGAGAGAGAGAGAGAGAGAGAGAGAGAGAGAGAGAGAGAGAGAGAGAGAGAAGAGAGAGAGAGAGAGAGAGAGAGAGAGAGAGAGAGAGAGAGAGAGAGAGAGAGAGAGAGAGAGAGAAGAAGGGGGAAGGGCGTGGCGGAGTGTAAGGAGAGGAAATGAGAGAGATAGAAGAAAAAAATACAACAAGGTATAATGTTGAAAAGAAAGTTGTAAGAAAATGCAATCAATAAATAATGTTTCTCCTTCCTCCTCCTCCTGATGTCATAATTGCAGCATTAGCTTTAAAAATGACGAATATTTGGCGGAGCGAGGTAATTAGTTAGAGGTAGATGATCTATTGATACTTCTGTTATTTATATAATGTATTTTTGTGGCCTTATGTGTGTGTGTGTGTGTGTGTGTGTGTGTGTGTGTGTGTGTGTGGTGTGTGTGTGTGTGTGTGTGTGTGTGTGTGTGTGTTGCGTGCGTGCGTGCTGTGCGTGCGTGCGTGCGTGCGTGCGTGCGTGCGTGCGTGCGTGCGTGCGTGCGTGCGTGCGTGCGTGCGTGCGTGCGTGCGTGCGTGCGTGCGTGTGTGTGTGTGTGTGTGTATGTGTGTGTGTGTGATTTTAACGTGGGACAAGGACTCAAGGGATTAACAGGGAGGGGCATGCGGAAGGGTAGCCCGATGTCTGAGAGTCAGTGGTCTGGAAGTATTTACTTAGTGTACATTTTAACGCCAAACACGTTCCATCACGCCCCAGAACGCCATCACTCAATCGAGATGGAACCAGGACCTGTCGTGCTCCAATTTGGTGGGAGGGGCATGTGGCTCTAGCATTTGCGAACCGACTGTAACGTACATATTATACAAAAGAGATTCACTCTCCCAACTTCCCCTCCCGCATTGCTTAGCTGCTACTAAAAAGCCGAATATGACCTTGGGCTTCAATAAACGCGGATGGAGGAGTCTTTCCTTATGGTGGCAGGAATGAATTAAAATGGCTTGATCCTGCGTTTTGTTGTTTAATGGTGGAAATACACAGCGCGCGGACTGCTCTTAAGCAGCTTGTAGGTGGACTGACTCGACTTTTGGTGGGAAGGCACCAGTCGGGCCAAGGATATTAGAAAGACTTCTAATATCCCAAGCCGACGAGTTGCCAATTACACAATTATTCAAATATAAACAATACATCTCCCAGCAAACAAAATACATACCCTACATTATCTAAGCGAGCAAAATACATCTCCCACATAGGCTCGGTCACGCACTCGAGATGCCCTAATTTCGAAAGGGAAAACGACATGAACAAAACAATGGGAGTTGGGAACATTCCAAGGGCCTGGTAAGAAAAGAAAAGACAAATACTTTATTTATTCAATGTTGAATTGGTAAAGAAAATCAATATGTACTTGTAAATTATGAAAATAAATTGAAGAAAAAAATGCATTATGCAAATACATGTTACTGAACACGACTAAGAAGGTTGTATTAATTAAATGGTCAGAGGGCTAATGTGGAGGTCGAGGAGGCTGTACTGGAGGCCGAGGAGGCCGTAGTGGAGGCCAGGTTGAAGTCGGCCGGGATGGAGGTCGAAGTTGGAGGCCGAAGTTGGAGTCCTTGGACGGAGGCCGTGTTGGAGGCCGGGTTGGAGGCCGCATGGAGCTCGAGGATGGAGACCGAGGATGGAGACCGAGGTTGGAGTTACAGGGTATTGCGGACGCGTTGCAGGGGCGCCGTCACGATGAAGGGAATGATGGCCATGGAGTACCGCATCACCATGGAGTAATACAACTTAAACTTGAGATACATACGCAAACGGTGGTGGCTACACTCGTACAGGAAGGAGGTGACCATGACCACGCCCACCACTACGTTCACGTACTCCGACGCCAGAATCGTGGTAACAAAGAATGTAATTGTGTGTAGGTGTGTCACCGGACGTGTGAGTATGTGGGCGTGAGTGTGTGTATGTGTCACAGAGCGTGTGGAATGTAATTGTTTATGTTTATCAGCTGGGAACATGACGGGTCAGAATGGCTGCCAAGATGGCTGCCAGGATGGTAGACAAGATGACGAATCAAGATGGTGGACAAGATACACCTCTTAAACACTCAAATATGAAAAGAATTACTAAAAATACAAAACAATGAAGTGCTGAAGTGATGAGTAGCACAAAGACGCTTGAAACTGGAGTAGTGACTCAGCAAGGGTCCACAGGTCACTAAATCAGTGATGTAAAGTCAGTACTTATGGAGATACTGAGCGGAAATCATCGGAGGTGTGATTCCGAGGCGTTACCTGTATGTTACATTGCGTCGGCAAGTTGCAGGAGGACATCGGAGTAGGCGTTGGGGCGTAGTTACTCACAAACAGTAGCATTAATCCCAAGTGGAGCTGAGTGAAGGCGTTGAGAGGAGTCCACTGAGTGGATGGGATGTGCCATGGTGTTGCAGCGGCGTAATGTTGCGGTGATGGGAACAGCAGTGTGGAGTGATGGTGTGGGATGGTGAGCCGTGGTGCGCAGGAGATAGTTTGACTTGGTGGGACGCCACATGCTTAGAGGAAGGTAGTGAGCTTCCGTGACCATGTGAGGTGGAGCAGCGATGACTGGAACACTGGGTAAAGGAACGGAGCTGCGTGGTGTGGTGGTGTGGCTGTGTTTTGCGCCAAATGAGGAAGTGTTGCAAGGCGTGTTGTTGAGTCCGCAGCAAGGAGTTTGAAGTTTGGATGGAGCTAGCGAGACGTGGTGTCACATCAGGGGAATGGAGCGTCGTGGTTGTGTTGGGTCACTGGGTGAGAGCGGGGGGTGGCAGCGGCGATATGTAGGCGTGGGTGCCGGGGTGGAGAGCGGAAGCATTGTGGGAGCCGGGGTGGAGCGGTGTTGGTGTGGTGGTGCCAAAGTAAGCCGGCTGTTCTGCGCTTTGTGTTATTTCTTCTCCTTCAGAGACATTGGAGATCCCACCAACCACCTCCATGAGTTAGAAGGGATGGAAGAATCAGTCCTTAACCCTAGAAAGCTAAACAGGGGTAGGAGGAAACCGACGCTAGTGACGTCATAAGTATTACGTGACGTTCTCATTGACCAAGCGCGCCCGTACTCTCTATAGCTTCGGTGTTTCCCCAACCTTGACAGTGGTAGGTCACGTCGCTCCGCGCCGCGCCCCCATTTTATTCATAGAACTGCATTAGGGTACAACGTACCCTTAGTTTACAAATACAGTGTTAAAACCAAATAGGGTTTTACGTACTCTTGTTTACAGATAGTGCATTAAGTGTGGCTATAGTGATTAATTATTTTCCCTTTCGCGAAGTGATAAACTTACAGAAAGTAAACAGTGATAAACTATAGTGTTTATGATGGCTTCCAGACGTGAAAATGTGTCTCAGGAAGATATAGAAGATATTCTGTTCACGGCTACTAGTGAAAGTAGTGAAGAAGAAATTGATGAAGCTGAATGTGAAGACATCTACTATAGTGACCGCGACATCATTCATAAACACAACTTGATCCGTGATGGGAACACACCCCTGAACAGAAAGAAATATATGGAGCAGTTGGCCTTGGACCTTATTAAGCCCTCAGCAGAGAACCGCCTCAGCACCCCGACTCAGCATCGGCAGGTGAGGGCTGTAATAGCCCAAGTGAGCGGGATCAACCCCACTCGCATGGGAGGACCTGCATAGAATGCTGCAGGTTTGTCCCAATAACCAATGGTGCTGTGCTGCGGTTGTCCAAACAGGCTGGATAAAAAAAATACGGTTCAGGTGTGTCACCAGTCACAAGCCTGTCTGCCCCAACCACGACTACGCCATTTGTGACGACTGTGTGTGATGCCGAGGTAATTTTGAATGTTGTAGTTTTATACTTAATACCATAATTTTATTGTGAATAGTCGATAAGTATAATTTACAAGCGAAATCATAGGCTAAACTGTATTATAGTAAAAAAAAAAAAAAACGTCACTAAAAAAGGGTCTTTTTTCACCTCTCTTCCCAACAGTTTGCGCTTTGACCAAGGGCTGGAGACATCCTGGGAGCAGTGGCCACATATCTGGGAGGGTTTAGGCTAAGTTTAGTTAAAATCGGCGATTGTTTTTTTTGTTTTCGTAAAAAAAAATTCGTAATTTTGTATACATTTTGGGGTTTCCACACTATATTTTAAAAAGTCTGTTCCTACATAACGTCAAGTATTTAGTTTTTAGAAATAAGTTAATTAATTGTAATATGCAAAAATGTATGTGTAATAGTTTATTTCAATAAATTTTCATAATTAGTTTTTTTCTTCATTTTCGAAGTTCGGGTATCTCGTACCCATGTTTAGTGCTGACGTTACAAGAACATAAGCTTAGTGTTCTAAGGTGTGGCAGGCATGTATTAAAATAGCTTGATCCTGCGTTCTGTTGTTTAATGGTGGAAATACACAGAGCGCGGACTGCTCCTAGCTGTTTGGAGGTGGACTAGCTCGACTTTTGGCGGGAAGGCACCGGTCGGGTGCAGGCCGACGAGTTGCCAATTACACAATTATTCAAACATACAATATATATTTCCCAGCATACAAAATATATATCCCACATCCTTTAAGCATACAAAATACATTTCCCATACACGCTTATACAGGTCTATAGTTAGGCTGCACTTAAAATATGCCGTTCAATTCTGGTCACCTTGTTTCGTATAAGATGAAACCAAATTAGATCAGTTCAAAGAAGAGCGACGAAACTGATTCCATCTCTGTGAAATTTGTCTTATGAAGAAAGGTTGCGAACAATTGATATGTTTCCTCTAAGAATTGTAGAATCCGTAGGGATTTGATAGAAACTTTAAAGATTCTTAAAGGATTTGATATCATCAATCAAGAGATGTTATTTGAGTTCTTTCCTCAAATGACAACACGAAACAACGGTTTACTGAGTTTCATCACAGATCTTCGAAAGAACTATTTCAATGTCAGGGTTGTTAATCGGTGGAAAAAATTACCAGCTAATGTTGTCGAAGCCAGCACAATAACTACATTTAAAAACAGACTAATATGCGTTTCAGGGGCTGTGTCACATTGTTTTTCGAAAATAACATCTTAACAAAGCGTCGGATAAGGATGAACATTTGGCAGAAAATGTTTGAGACCCCGACCTATTTGGCGTCATTGGTGTTAACACCAAATGTGGATAATTAAGGCACTTATACGAGTAACGTAAGGATAAAACTCGGCAGATATAAAGGTTACCGGCGCAAGGCGAGCTCTGTCATGGCCATATATGCGCCGCCCCCTAATTCATATCATGCCGTCATTTGTGACATAGTCCACATAATCACTACCCTACACATAGTACACATAGCCTACTACCTATCTATCTATGTGTCTATGTGGACAACGTCACAAATGACGTCTTGATATGAATTATGGGATTGTGCCTATATGGATTACGTCACATCGACGTCACGATATGAATTAGGGGGCGGCGCATATATGGCCACTACAGAACTAGCCTCGCGCCGCGAACCTCTATATCTGCCGGGTTTTATCATTACGGTACTCTTATAAGTGCCTTAATTATCCACATTTGGTGATAAACAACAATGACGCTAATTAGGTCGGGGTCTCAAACATTCTCTGCCAAATTTTCAGCTTTATCCGACGCTTTGTTAAGATGTTATTGCCGAAAAACAGTGTGACACAGCCCCTGAAACGCATAGTAGGCGCTTATTGAAAAGTAAATGGGTTTTTATATTGCCCCGCGAGATATATCATTAATGTACCACGGATTCATTAGCGTTAGTGATAGTTTTAGCTTTCATACTACATTCGTCTCATTCTTCACTATTACATTACCATGATACTATACTCTCTAGGGGCATGGTATCCTTTTTCCAACTGTTCTCTTGCATGTATTTTGTTAGAAAATTGTATGTAGTTCAGCAGATACCCTCTTTATACACCAAAAGGTCTCCTGGTATTTCTTTTTACTATGTACTATTCCTATGTATGTATTCCTCTTATCTCCCTCTTCCTTCCCACTAATGGCTTCTCCCCTCACTCCCTCCCCCTTTTACTCAGATAACCTCACCTCCCACACTCATTTCTACTCCCCCCCTTCACCCCCACCCCATAAACTTCACCCACCACTCGCCACCCCAAATCTATCCTACCCTTCACTTCCGAACCCCCATCATTCTTCCTATTCCTTTCCCTCCTTTACCCTTTTCCATACCATCCTTTGTTATAATCCCTTCGTCTATTTTGTTGGTGTGTGCGTGCGTGTGTATGTGTGTGCGCGTGTGTGTGCGTGTGTGTGGTGTGTGTGTGTGTGGTGTGTGTGTGTGTGGTGTGTGTGTGTGTTACTGTGGTGTGTCTGTTGAGTGGTGTTCATGTTGACACTAGATAGAGTATTTACCAAATGACTCACTGTTATGAATTTGAATTATATGTATCAAAAATTTTCTTGATAATGAATTTAGATCAACACCCATCGTATTTGTTGTCAATGGGATCCACTCCCTCGACTACTTTCACTTGGCATAATGTAGATGTCCCTCATCCTTGCATTGGCTAATGCCAAGTAGCAGTTGAGTGCCTTGGCTAACTGCCGACATCGCAGTTGAAACCCTTGCATTGGACGTCACACCACTTGGGGGTCATCACCACGTGAACACGACCGCACGTTCCTGCGCAACAGCAGTTCCTGCAAAAAGCTGTTCCCATTTGAGAGACTTCCCGGGACGGAAAGTCGCGGCCGGCATATCAGAAGCCATCGGAGCGACCAAGCTCTCCGACGGAGACTTTTTGGAGTGTGGTAGTCACGTGGTGCACACGTGTGTGTCGTTAATTGTTCTGGCCGATAATAATTGTCTGGCCTGTGTAAGCATCCGTGAGTTGGCTTGTAAATCCGTAATGTATATTAATATAATTACATAATATATATATATATATATATATATATACTATATATATAATATATATATATATATAATATATATATAATATATATATATATATATATATATAAAATATATATAATATATATATTTGACATAATATCAGTATACCTCAAAAAGAATGATTTAATATATACATCATTTTATAACAATAAATAATAATATAACATTACAATTTAGTTATATTTCGTTGGTATACTTTCTTAGATAACCTTATAGTAATGTAATATAGCAAGATTTTGAATTACCAGCTTAAATTTCCACACTTTCGGAGTCCATTTCGCTTGTTAAGGTGTCACTGGCGGATTTCCTTAATGATGGCCCAGATTTTATGGTATATTCGGGAAATTACGCCAGTATCTATTCTCCATCTTGTAGTCATCAAGCCACTGTATCACATCTAGAGCTGTGTGGCAGGATGCTCCATCCTGTTGGAAAATCTGTGCTGTGTCTTTTCAAAGCAGGCCTCCAGGTGGTCATTTAAAAGATCAAAATACACCACTTTGTTAACAGTTGTGTTCTTTGGGAAAATAACTAAGTTCCCAATACCATGAAAAGTAAAGCAACCCCACACCATTAAACTGGAGGGTGTTTTGTGGTCTTTCGTGTGTAGCAAGGCTCGGTGGGGTCTGAGCCGGAGCGACGGTAACACTTTTGCTGGTCCTCCTCCACTCACACAAATGTGTTTTCGTCACTCCACAGCACAGCCCGCCACTTGTCGAGAGGTCAATCTCTGTATTTCTTTGCAAAGTGAAGCCTTTTCTTCCTTTGGCGGTCATTTATCAGTGGCTTATTCCGCGCCCGGTAACACCTGTAGCCAAGGTCACGTTTCAAAGTTTCCTGTACAGTACGAAGCGACACATTACCAAGAAGAGTATGATTTTCCTCCTTCAGTTCTCTGGCTGTAAGGCTAGGATTGGCCTCAAGCTGTCGCCTTAACACGCTCCTGGTTTCTGTTACAAGTTTTTTTTTGTTTCCCAGGTTGTTTTTTTTGGGAGCGGGGGATTCACCTCTCCGCCAGCCTTAAATCCGCGGATCAAATTTTGCACTGTTCTAAGCTTTAGTCCTTTAAGCTTGCAAATTTCCTTATTATTGATCCCAGCCTTGTAAAGATCAATGATTGCTTGAATCGTTGTGCCATCCGTATGTTTTCCACCCATTATGTAATCCAGCAAAAACAGGCAAAAACACGGGATGTAGGGGAACGCTGGAGGCTATAAGTTCAAAATCACGCAAACTGTCAACCGCCTATGGAGGGAGGAGAGGGAGGGAAACCCTCCCTCCCACACACCGGTGAGTGTGCAAGATGATGTACGTCGCTGTCAGACATACGATTCATGCCTTCTGCATTTTTTTATAGCTTGGGAAGCAACTTTAAATCTGCGCGGTAAATCTCGATGAACGGATTCTGGCGTAAAGATCATCCGCGCAAGCCTGTATATATATATATATATATATATATATATATATAAATATACATATATACATATATAATATATATATATATATATATATATATAAATATATATATATATATATAATATATATATATATATATATATATATATATATATATATATATATATATATATATATATATATATATATATTATATATATATATATATATACATATATATATATATATACATATATATATATATATATATATTTTTTCCACCTTCGGACTACAATACCTTCACCTTTCCCATCGTGTGGCAGTCCGTCCGTCCTAACCACCCAACCATCGCCCTGCTACTCGGGAATCACTCGGTACCTCTGAGCGCTATTGGACTACCGTTCGGTACCCTGCTCCATGACTCGGCTACGCCTGGGTGAAACAAGCCGGGCTTCATTAGAAGTCAACCAGGAGACCTCTGAATTCTGGGTCAGTCAAGTCTCAACCTGACCACGGTTGAACGAGGATCTCCTCTCCTGCTGGGATTCGTGAGCCAAAACCTCTCATAGTATAAGCAAGTTGGCCTTTTGACGTATTAATTACTAGCAGAAAAGGTGCCCTCCGGGCACCTTTCTCCTAGCTCCTGCGGAGGGCTGTGGTCCTGCAGCCCAATAGGGGACCTGCGGCCCCCGCATTGGGCCGCAGGCCCACAGTATTGTTTCGGTTTTGAGCCGAAATTAGTGAAGGAAGTGAGAAAAACAGTGTCAAGTCTGATAAATAAAATAATTTGATTTACTAAAATTAATAATAGTATCCCCATAAAATGTTCATTCTCTCTAGTATGAATTTTAGAGAAAATGTTCCAGCAGAGATTATAGCAGCCACAGCCGTTTTTAGGTTGTTTTTGCTGGCCACGCCCACCAGGGTCAGCCACGCCCCTCAAAACATAGCCTATGTTCTCCGCTGGGTCATGAGGATTCCAAATATGTGCGGCATGTGGGGTTTTGGCCATCTGTAGCCGAGCCACAGCCGTTTTTAGGTTGTTTTTGCTGGCCACGCCCACCAGGGTCGGCCACGCCCATCGAAACATAGCCTATGTTCTCCGCTGGGTCATGAGGATTCCAAATATGTGCGGTATGTGAGGTTTTGGCCATCTGTAGCCGAGCCACAGCCGTTTTTAGTTTGTTTTTGCTGGCCATGCCCACCAGGGTCGGCCACACCCATCGAAACATAGCCTATGTTCTCCGCTGGGTCATGAGGATTCCAAATATGTGCGACATGTGGGGTTTTGGCCATCTGTAGCCGAGCCACAGCCGTTTTTAGGTTGTTTTTGCTGGCCACGCCCACCAGGGTCAGCCACGCCCATCGAAACATAGCCTATGTTCTCCGCTGGGTCATGAGGATTCCAAATATGTGTGACATGTGGGGTTTTGGCCATCTGTAGCCGAGTCTATAACGAACAGACAGACAGATAGACAGACAGACAGACAGACAAATTTTGAGATTTATATATATAGATTATTCATTTAATCTTGATTGTTCTGGTTTACTTTATTTAATTCTTCATTTCACTTTGCTTTTGTGTTCTTGTTTCTCTTGTATTGTGTAAGTTTTTTTTGTAAATATACTACTAGCTGAACGACATCTTTGCCATTCCTTACACCCTAATGTTGGTTCTGTGACTCCCCTAGATCACAGTACGTAACAATATATATATATATATATATATATATATATATATATATATATATATATATATATATTTATAATATTATATTGTCTTCCTTGATTCCTTGGCACTTACATACTTATACATTATTTAAATCCGTTAGCCATACTTAATACTGCTCGACCACTTTTATTAACTACCACCTGAAGTGTCGATTGGGTAGGGAAGTAAGATACACCTGCCTGTCAAGATAGACTTGATCGGCAATCAACCCCAACTGTGTCACTGACACCTGTAAGTTCCTTGGGTTGACCACTGTTACCTTTAATAACAAGACAGAAACGGTTAATATAAAATATTGGCTTGCGTCGGGATTCGATAACGATAAGTATAAAACGTGTGCCTTAAAGTAATGAACGAAAACAAACTAATTACACGTGAGGAGAGCGGAACAGACGATATATTGTGGAAAAAACACTCAGCAAGTGAACGAAAGCTTTAGACTTTAGAGAATAGCGTGACGGTGAGTCACAGTGAGAGAAAGATTGGTTAATGATATTTTCGGCACTGATCTCACGACCCAAACAAAAAAAGGCGTGTTCAGCAGTTTCTCTCGTCGTTCAACCACTGCTCATCCACATGTATATCCACACTATTACAACTAACAGAGTTATCAACCATAAATAATAAATGCTATGTATATAGAGACATAAGGCTATATTAACATCCTCCTGGATAAATTGCGCTGGGATTCAGCTATATCAAGAGGACAAAACGTTACAAGGCTGATATCGTGGAAGATGGACGAGAGGACAAGACTAGAATTGTTATTATGAAGACAGGACGCGAGTGGCATCGAAGGTTAGCCGACTCCTGCATCTACTACTTCCTACATTAGTGGTCAGCAAATTTAAAACATCTAAAGAAAAAACTGACAAGTCAATCACCTAAAATTCCTTCACATAGCTATATAAGCAAAACAAAATAGGTGAAAAAAATTATGTCTAGCCACTAACTGTTATGTAAAAGCAATTGGCGTAATTAGGGATTTTTTAGGGAGTAGGCAGTCACACCTGCCGCCATGGTGAAATACTCCCGGGGAGGTAC
This sequence comes from Chionoecetes opilio, assembly GCA_016584305.1. Taxonomy (NCBI): domain Eukaryota; kingdom Metazoa; phylum Arthropoda; class Malacostraca; order Decapoda; family Majidae; genus Chionoecetes; species Chionoecetes opilio. The sequence continues at coordinate 298,712 of JACEEZ010018374.1, read as the reverse complement.
TACTCTATCAAAAGCTTTTGATATATCAAGGGCAACAGCAAAAGTTTAACCGAAACCCCTAAAGGAGGATGACCAAGATTCAGTTAGGAAAGCTAGAAGATCGCCAGTAGATCGTCCTTTACGGAAACCGTACTGACGATCGGATAGAAGATTGTGAGCAGATAGATGCTTAAGAATCTTCTTATTAAGTATAGATTATAAAGCTCTAGAAAAGCAGGAAGTCAAAGAAATAGGACGGTAGTTTGAAGGATTAAAACGGTCACCCTTCTTAGGAACAGGATGGATGTGAGCAAACTTCCAGCAAGAAGGATTGGTGGAAGTAGATAGACAAAGACGGAAAAGTTTGACCAGGCAGGGTGCAAGCACATAAGCACAGTTGTTGAGAACAATACGAGGTACTCCGTTAGGACCGTAAACCTTCCGAGGATCTATGCCAGAAAGGGCAAAGAAAACATCATTACGAAGGATCTTAATAAAAGGCATAATATAGTCAGCGAGAGGAGGAGAAGGAGGAATAAGCCCTTCATCAACCAAAGTGGAATTTTCAGCAAAAGTTTGAGCGAAGAGTTCAGTTTTAGAAATAGATGAGACAGCTGTGGAGCCATCAGGGCGAAGCATAGGAGGGAAAGACGCAGAAGAAAAATTGTTAGAGATGTTATTAGCTAGATGCTAGAAGTCACGAGAGGAATTCGATTAAGATAGATTTTGACATTTTTTTTATGAATTAAGGAGTTTGTGGTAAGTTGAAATAAAGATTTCGCATGTTTACGGGCAGAAATATAAAGGGCATGAGTTTCAGGAGATCTATGTTTACGGTACCGTCTGTGAGCCGCCTATCTATCTTAGACAGCATGAGAACAAGCAGAGTTAAACCAAGGTTGACTGACTTTAGGATTAGAGAAAGTATGTGGAATGTACGCCTCCATACCAGAGACTATAACCTCAGTAATGCCTTCTGCACCAAGAGATGTGTCTCTGACATGGAAGCAGTAATCATTCCATGGAAAATCAGAGTAGTACTGTCTTAGGTCTTTCCACTTAGCTGAGTTGAAATGCCAGTAGCACCTCCGCTAAGGTGGGTCCCACGGCGGCACAGGAGTGATAGGACAGGTTACAGAAATAAGATTGTGATCGGAGGAACCCAACGGAGAGAATAGTTTCACAGAGTAAGCTGAAGGGTTAGTAGCTAGGAAAGGATCAATAATGTTAGGCGTGTCTCCAAGGCAGCCAGGAATACGGGTATGTCACGGGAGGTTACTGTCATTAACATTCCCAGAGATATTTTTATTAATTAAGAATACTACAAGTGATTGTGGGCCCTTCAGACCCATGTATTGATGTTTGTAGTAGTAGTAGTATATATTAGACAACAATGTGAGTGCAAACTACAATCGTGTTGTTGCTGTCGCTGGTCACTGGTCAAAGTGCCTCGGGGTAGACCACCTACCACTATCGTAGCCTGCCTCACTCCTGCCCCACGCCTGCCTCACCCCAGCTCCACTCCTGTCTCACCCTAGCCCCACGCCTGCCTCACCCCAGTCCCACGCCTGCCTCACCCCAGCCTCACGCCTGCCTCAGCCCGGCCCTACGCCTGCCTCACCCCAGCTCCACGCCTGTCCTGCAAGCACACACACACACACGCACACACATACACACACACACGCACCAACACACATATGCACACACGCACACACACACACATGCATGCATGCACACACACACACACACACCCACACAGACACACACACACACACACACACACACACACACACACACACACACACACACACACGCACACAAATGGTAAGTCCATGTGATTCTACGGAATAAGTGAAATGCGGCAAGACGTTACCGTGGAGTTTATTCCTGTACTCTAATCTCTGAAAAGTGTTTTTAGCCCAAAACTCCCCTTCAAAATTATTCAATCGACATGGGACCAAGCCGCTTACCACCTAAGATTTGAGATTGTTTGAGCCTACTCTCATCAAAATTGAATTTACAGTCTCGGCTACCTAAAACAGACAGACACACAGACAGACACACGGCTACTCCTATAGTGTATTAGATTCTGGCTGAAGTCAGCTCCAATCACTTTTCAGAGTATTCATAACTCTTTGATATGCATAAAATGTATATGCATATCTTAATGATGTGATAATTTGTAGTAAAGACCTTGAGTCTGATTTTACTAGCTTAGAAGCCGTACTTCTCAAGTTTAAAGAAGTAAGTCTCAAAGTAAAAATAATAAATAAATGAAATCAATAAAACTGGCAGTGCGATTGGTCACGCTCTCAACGCGAATCTACTGTATTTTGTCCCTACTCAACACCTCGAGTATTATTAAAAGTGGCAACGCGGTGGAGTTTAACAACGCAATTCTTAATGGATTTCCAGGGATTTCAAAATATTACTAATAACCTTTGAGTTCATTATATTTCTAATAGCTCAGATTTGATTACTGCTGTAAAAGACTACCAGTTTATTTATGAGCATTATCCTTATCATAATACATATCATTACTTTTGTTATACCAAACATTATTAATGTGATTCCTCTTTGCTATGTTGTCATGGGAGCCCTCACCTTGTGTAGGCATTTTTAAGGCATTGCCAGCAACAGCGAGAATCTTTAGTACACAATGTTGTAGCATGGTTAGGTACATACTTCTAGAGTCTCTAGAGTCTAGACTAGTGTTTATCAACCAGGGGTTCGCGGACCCCTAGGGGGCCGCAGAAACCTATCAAGGGGTCCGCAGGACGGGGAATTCAACATATTACAGTTAATCTTGTCATGACTCAATTTTTTATATTTCATGAATACACAATAGGGTGTCCCAAGATCATAGAGGGAAAAAATGAAACATGTTTTTTTCACTTGCTCGTGTTTTACTTCTGTTCACACATGCATAAGAAGAGTTCCTGTGAAATTAGATGAAATTCGAAGAATATTTAGAGGTCGCGACAAACTCAACAATTTTCTAGTAAACCTTCAAAAACAAAGAAAACACTCAAAACATCCCACATTTTTAGAAAGAAACTTATAAGGAAATCAAAACAGACAGTTTTCATTGTTTCCATTCAGAAAGCCTTCTTTTGAAGGTCCTCCTTCTTTTCCCGCCCCACAAGTTTCCAATGGTGGTGGACTAACTGGAGGAGATACTTCTCCTGTGCGGCCGACTTCGTGGACCCCAGGTAGCGCTGGACTCGGGCGATGCCCCGCTCCGCGGCATCGTTGACCACTCTGAGGCCAAGTGCCCGTTTCCGAGCGTCCTTGAATCGGTCGTCCTCCTCCCACAATGCCGGGCCCTTTGCCAGGAAGCCCTCGTCCGCGTCGAGTTTCTGAGAGAAGGACCGTGTCTTCGAAGTGACGAAGGACGAAAGGGAGGAAGACATAGTCATCTTTTTTCCCTCCAATCGCTTGAGTTCCTTCTTCGAGGCGGGCTTGTCCAATGCCTTGACCATCTGCTTCTTCTCCTCCACATCAATCCTTGAGTCGAAGAAGGCCAGTCCCGCGTTTTCCTCAGAAACGTACCACAGGTGGTGTCTCAGGGCTTGTTCTGCTGCCTTGGCAACGGTTTGGTCAGGGTATGTCTTGAGGATCTCGAGGAAGAGCACGTCGTTCAACGGAGCTTTCACAGAGATCGGTGCCTCATGCCATTACTTGCAGTACACCAGAGCAACGAAGAGGGCCACTCGTTCCACTCCGGCCTTCTCTCGACCAGTCAGCAACAGCTGGGATTTCAGCATCTGAAGCTTGAGGCAGTAGATGGCCTTGGCCATCCACCGGGCTTGATGGAGAGCTCCAGGACGGCGAATGGTTTGGCGGACTTCACCACCAAGGAACAGGTAGGAGAGACGGAGAAGTTCTTCATAGTCCTCCCTGGGATGGTTCTTCGACATCAGAGCCTCCTTCAGGAAGGCCAATGCGTCGTCCTTCACCTTGCTGGCAGTGTCATTGGTGGCGAAGAACTCTACGAGGTCCTCCGATGTTTCCACCGTCTCTCTCTGCGAGGAATCCACGAAGGACCATCGATCACGGAGTCGTTTGAAGATTCCAATGTCAGGACCAGAGGAAGAGCCGAGGCTGGCTTCGAAGACATCCTTGAGGATCACCTCGTGGACATGATGGCGGCAGGCCAAACCCAAAAAGCAAGCTTCGTCCGAGTTCTTGCTCAATCCGAATGCAAGCACCTTGCACCATGCCAGTGTTCGAAGCCGTGGTGTCGAAACAGAAGGCGATGAACTCGTCCCTGACGCCCGCTTCGTCCACCTCCTTCAAGACCACTGCAGCCACGTTTCTGCCAGTCGAATCCGAGCTTGCCGGGACCCCAAGAAGGAACTCGGCGTCATCTTCCCCTGTGAGGAGGACGGCGATGCGGTCCTTCGTATCGCCAGAGAGGGACGGGAGGAGTTTTCCGTCCCAATGCAGGACCAACCTCTCAGGTATCTCCTGGTTCCGCAGTTCCACGATCTTCTCGGCGGCTTGCTCTCTCCCTGCAATTCGTGCTCGATGGACCGTGCTCTTCGAGACCGCCATACTCCCAATGTCCATTCCAAGAACTTGAGCAGTAGCTGCGAACGTTGACGTTGCTTGCCGCACCGACAACCTCTCTCGATCCCAAGTTGAAATGAGGTTAAGATCCTTCACGGAGATCGATGGCGACTGTTTGAGTTTTTTCCTCTGGCTTCGGGATCCACGAGCCGGTGACGACGTCGTCGACACAGGACTGCTGCTGCTGCTACTGCTTTGGCTTGGGATTTCCGCCCTTACAGTCAGCCTGGTAATGTCGCTGTCTTCACGTTCCCGGAGCCGCTTGAGTAGAGTTCCACACTCGACCTGCTTCTCCACCTTCTTCGCTGTCACGAGGTCAATTCCAGCCATGGATGATTCCCCTCTGTCTTCTCTCTGACTCCGTAGGAACTCCTTGTCCTTGTCCTTCACGTCTGCCCGTTGGAGAGAGGAGGAGTGTGCGAGGTCGAAGATTTCTTGGAGGTCTCCTTTGAAAATCTCCTCATCCATACGATGTTTCGGCCTGTCTTTGTTCTTGTTCTTCTCGAGGTCATTGTACGCCTTTACCAGCTTTGACAGCTTCGTGCCGGCGTGTATTACTGTAGTTGTCGGAATCCCGGCGCGCGACCAGAAGGGGAGAACCTCCTCCACCACCGCCTTCCTTCTCCCGCTCGCCGTCTTCCCCATCTCCCGGTGGTGGTGGTAGTAGCGGAGGAGGACCTGCTCCTTCGATGGTAGCCGGGCTCCGGTGATTTCATCGATTGGAGCCTTGTCGATCAGCCAAAGATTACTAGCGGCTCTTGTTGCCATGTTGATAACCTGAGGGAGAAAAAAAGTGGAAATTTAGAAAAATCCTGAAATTCGAGTCACGTCACCTAAATGTTCACTTTGTTGGGACCCCTAAATATTACTCAATTCGCCCAAAATTTCAATGCAATACTGTTTTACTATGAGAGAACCGGAATAGCACACGAGCGTGCAACATTTCAAAACTTTTGCATGTTGGGACACCCTAATACACAATGTGTCTTAATCGAGATGTCCAGTTTTTTTTCTAGTTTTTCCCTGGCTAGTTGCGTCTCTCAGAATGTGGCGATGATTTGTATAATATACTAGCAGCAAAGTCGCCCTCTGGGCGGCCTTTTTGGCTAGCTCCTGCGGAGGGCTATTGGTGGGCCTTCGGCCCACCACCTGTGTTTGGTGGCCAAAGGCCCACCAAACACAGACTCTCCAGATAGACCCATTTACCCACCACCTCGGCCCACCAAACACAGACTCTCCAGATAGACCCATTACCCACCACCTCGGCCCACCAAACACAGACTCTCCAGATAGCCCCTTCTAACTTTCCTGAAATGTATGTATTCCCCCCACCCATTCACTCACCCATTACCCATCACCCCCACCCATTCACTCACCCATTACCCATCACCACACACCCATTCACTCACCCATTACCCATCACCACACACTCATTCACTCACCCATTACCCATCACCCTCCACCTATTCCCTCACCCATTACCCATCACCCCCCACCCATTCACTCACCCATCACCCCACACCCATTACCCATCACCCCACCCATTCACTCACCATTACCCATCACCCTACATCAAGGTTTCCTCAATTCTCGCAACCCACTTTTTTTTCTTCACAGTTCTCGCTAATAGGCTGCAAAAAAAAAGAAGAAAAAAGTGATCGGATCATCCTATAAGTGGGCTTAAAACCTTCCCCTGGTCAACCTGATTCCAAAAATGTGACATGATGGGATTCCGCCACAGGGGGCGGCACCTATCGCGGACAGACAGACAGACAGACAGACAGACACACACACACACAACACACACACACACACACACACACACACACACACACACACACACACACACACACACCACCCCACACACACACACACTTTCGTTTGTATATTATAGATTATAGGTTCTCAAATTCAAAATACAGTGTAGGAGTTATATTTGTTGGTAACGTTGCTTCCGGGGTGGCATAACATGATGCAATCAATAGCTACACAGCGCGTTGCCCAGAGCTCAGCTCAGCCAGAGAGCTGTATTCATTCTGCTGACGACTGCTGCTGACTGAACACGTGGCGTGACTGGCTGTCCTTGTGGATTGTAAGTTTTCGCATAATGTAGTTTAATTTGTGTGTTTGCTTGTTTTTCATTTGACCACACTATAATACTGACACTGTGCAACAAATATGTAGGTCTTCTTCACCTTAAAGTGTTTTCCTTTCTTTCTTTTTCCAAACTGATATTTACCTGTCTGTGAAGAAAATGGACATATGTTATTAGACCGTCCTCATCAAAACAAGAACTTCCAAACAAACAGAGTGATGAGCTAAAATCTTCAGATGATGAGTCAGAGGTCACATCCGTTGAGAGGAAGAGGAAGATTAGTTCTGGTCATGTTATGGACTCAAAATTTAGGAAATATGATGATATTTACCTTAACTATGGCTTTGTAGTAAGTACAAGTGAAGGTGTTGAACAGCCACAGTGCGTCCTTTGCTGAAGAGTACTGTCCAATGAGAGTATGAAGCCCTCAAAGTTAATTAGGCACTTCCAGGCAAAGCATTGTCAGTACAAGGATATGTCAAGAAAAAATGTTGAGCGCAAAGCTAAAGAACTGCGCAGTGCACAAGTCGGAGTAAAGGCCACTACCACTATGGATAAAAAACTGCTTAAGATCTCATATATTGTGGCTCAGAAAATTTGCCAACAGAAAATGTCTCACACAATTGGGCGAAAATTGATCATGCCTTGTGCAATTGAGATTTTCAGGGAAATGCAAGGGGATGAAAAAGCTAAGGCATTAACAAAAATTCCAATATCAAATGACACTGTGAAACGCCGCATCTCATCAATGTCTGAAGACATACTGGAACAATGCACTGCACGTCTCCGTAACAATGACTTTGCCATCCAGCTGGATGAATCAACAGATGTGTCCAAAATGTCACATCTACTGGCGTTTCTGCGCTATATGTGGGAGAATGATTACGCGAGGAATTTTTTTGGGGCAAAGAGATGAGAACAACAACTACAGGAATGAACGTGTTTCAAACTCTGGATAACTTTATGAAGGATAATGGAATCAGTTGGACTAATTGCATCGGAATATGTACTGATAGCGCCGCAGCCATGACTGGCAGGCATAAAGGAGTCATGACCAGAATATTAGAAGTTGCTCCCCGTGCTATTGCAACTCACTGTTTTTTGCACCGAGAAATGCTCGCTGCAAAAGACTTGGAGCCTGAGCTTCACGCAGTTATGAACACTGCTGTAGAAATTGTAAACTTCGTTAAAGCAAGGGCCACAAATTCCAGACTGTTTGCTGCACTCTGTGGGGAAGTAGGTGCAGACTATATATCTCTACTTATGCATACAGAGGTGAGATGGTTGTCCCGCAGGCGGATGCTCACACGCTTATTTAGCCTAAGGAAGGAGCTGTGTACATTCCTCTCAGAGAAGAGACCTGGGCTTGCAGATTTCTTTAATGATGATAAATGGCTTCTTCAGCTGAGCTACCTGGCAGACATATTCAGCGAAGTAAATAAGCTGAACAAAGCAATGCAAGGTGCAAACACAAACAACATTTCTCAGTACCAAAAAGTTGAGGCTTTCAAAAGAAAGCTCAAGTTGTGGCGTGTTCGTACCTCGTCAGGAAACACTGATGTTTGAAAATATGCATGCATTCATTCATGACAAAGGCATTAGTTTCAATGTAGTCAAAGCACAGGTAACATTGCACCTGTCAAAGTTGTTGGAGAAATTCAACAGCTATTTCCCTCAGCTAACTGAGGAGCAGGCTGCTTCTTACCAGTGGATAGAAAACCCCTTCATTGAGAATATTGAGATGAAGCTCCCAGAAGCCTCACAGTCAAAATTATTAGAGGAGCTCGTTGACCTATCATCTGATGGTACCATGAAGACTCGATTCAGTGCAGTGCCACTAGAAACCTTCTGGGCTCAATGTTTTCATGAGTTCCCGATTTCTCATGGAGCAGCTATGAAAGTGTTGTTACCTTTCACCACCACCTACCTATGTGAGTCAAGCTTTTCAGCCATGACAGCACTGAAAACTAAATATAGGTCAAGATTAAGGATCGAAGATGACATGCGTGTCAGTTTATCAAGAATACCCCCACGCATTGATAACATCATTGCTAGCAGTCAGCAGCAAGTATCACATTATGTGAAACATAAACATCATTTGCAGATAAAGAAAGAGTTAATTGATCATAAACAAAAGTTTATGTGGGAAGCTTTTTATATGACCATGTTATTTGTAACATAATTATTCAGAATCGCTAAATAAGAGTTTACCATTTTTAAAGCCTAATTAATATGTTTTCTTAGCAGTGAAGTTTACTTTATTTTCCATTTCGTAAATATACACGGATTTTTGTCTTCTTTTATTTTTGTATCATGTCTGTACAATGAAAACAATATGATAATAATAAACACCACTTCCTGTAAAAAGAAAACTTTTTATTAACCATTCTTACATACAAATGTAAAATGACTATATCCTATCTAATCCCGTACCAAGGCGTCCCCTGAATATATAAGTGGATGTAAGGGGTCCGCAAAGCTTGAAAGGTTGAGAAACACTGGTCTAGACCATCGCGATGACGCGATTGGGTATTTGACCGAGCAATATTATGGCACTGGATAGAGATTATATGTACATGTATAGTAAAATATATGCTATCAGCATGTGATCATTATGGAGGTGTATGTACGTGTGTCTGCTTTTGTCAGCATCACATCTTTGATATTGTGTTGTCGGACAGACACCATCTCCTTCATAATGTTTACATGGACATAATGGTGTTGTTATCTCACTCCTTGCATTCTTGATAATGCACAGTAAACTAATGTGTGTGCCTGTGGCTAACTGCCACTTATCGCAGCTGAAAAGCATTGCACACGTGGACATACACAGCTATCTTTGGGTGTGTTTGAGTCATCACCACGTGAACAGCGAGCGGACCTTTGCATTACACGCACTCAGCAGTTCTTGCGTAAACAACTCTTTAACAATTCGAAGAAACTTCCCTTTATTTAATAAAGGGAAGCATCTTATAAAGTTTATAAGATGCTCACCGGGCCGGGAATAATCAGAAGCCATCAGAGACGCGACCCAAGCTCTCCGATAGAAGAGTACTTGCGAGTGTGTGTGCTGAGTATGTGTGTGTGTGTTTGTCACGTTTATAATTGTTCTGGCCTGTTGATAAGACATTAGCCCCCTTGGCCTTTGTAATATCTCTCTCTCTCTCTCTCTCTCTCTCTCTCTCTCTCTCTCTCTCTCTCTTCTCTCTCTCTCTCTCTCTCTCTCTCTCTCCTCTCTCTCTCTCTCTCTCTCCTCTCTCTCTCTCTCTCTCTTCCCTATATTATATATATATATATAATATATAAATATATAATTAATATATATATATATATATATATATTCATTTTCTTCAAGTCCTCATCAACAACGGCTTCAGTGAAAGAGACATCAACCGTCAGACCAAGAAAATTATGGAGAGCTGGTGCAATCCTAACGCCAAAGAAAAGAGCCAAGACATTACTATTCTTTACCGGGCTTTCTTCTCCACCGCTTACCAGGAAGAAGAAAGAATAATATCACAAATCGTCAACCGTAATGTGAAACCTACAGACCCAGAGAGAAGAATAAAACTACAAATATATTACAAGAACAAGAAAACTAGCAACCTCCTTCTCCGTAACAGCCCAAACCAGACGAAAGAGACAACCCAGAAGTCCCATGTCGTATATAGGATCACGTGCAAACGAGGAAATTGTGAAGTCCTTCCCTCCTCCTACATCGGCATGACGACAACGAAGCTGTCTCGACGTTTTACTTGCCACTTACCTTCCGGAGCCTCAAAAAGTCACCTACAAGAAAAACACGGCATCACTATCACAAGACTTTTTTTAGAAGAAAATACAGAAATGGTCGACATGTGAGCAAATGTACGTTGACTTCCAATTTTAGAAGCACTGTATATAAAAGATATCAATCCCAAGCTTAACGTACAAGCATACGACCTAAAAGCTCTCCCAAGCCTGAGAAAAAAAACGGGTAACGATATCCAGCCCGCAAAGAAGCAAAGCAAGGAGGAGCAGAAGTCATCAACCAATCAGCGTCGTCCACCCACACGCGAGGCCGCCAAACTTCTTTAAGTAGCGCCTCACGCTGCTCCTAAATCATGCTCACCTCTACATTCGAAGAGTAAACATCTCTCACCGCTGCTGAAGAAGGGTTCGTGACCCGAAATCGCGATACAGCAAAATGACCAGCTACGGCGAAGTCATAAACTTGATCAATAAAGAGAATAAGACACTCTTAAAGCAATCGTCCAGAGCCATTTTTTCTTTGCATAATTATGTTGAATGTACATTCAAAATACCTAATCCACAAAAAATAATTCATTTCCACCCCTTATTTCCCTAAAAACGTGACTTTTGTAAAAAGCACGGGAAAAACAACAGCCACATTCCAGCCTTGGCGCGAAACTTGCTGGCGACGTCACAGGAGGAAGCCTCCCAGCCCCGCCCGACACAGACACACGGAGACTCAGAGAAAAATACAGTACCCGAAGAATCCCGGGTGCTTCTGATATATTTTTTGTGCGACACGGCACATACTTGCATCTTGCATGGGCACAGCAAGAAAGCTGTGCCCTTCCCGAGAGCTTAGCACCCATTCACAACCCACACGGCGACGATATATGTGTGCAGACGTGTCGAGCGGCGGGAAGCGGCGGGTAGTAGCGAGCCCTCTCATCTCGGTGGCCTCGCTACTACCCGCCGCTCCCCGCCGCTCTACACGTCTGCACACATATGTCGTCGCCGCACAGGTTGCAAATGGGTGCTATGCTCTCGGGAAAGGCATAGCCCCCCCGCTGCACCCACACAGGATGCAAGTACATGCCACATCGCACAAAAAATATATCAGAAACACCGAAAATTCCCCAAGTACTACATTTTTCTCCGAGTCTCCGCGCATCTGTATCAGGCAGGGCTGGGAGGCTTCCTGCTGTGACGTCACTGAGCCGTGGTGCGTCGTCTGCTGGTCGCCAGTTGTGTTTTGAGAGCTCGGGGAATTTACAGATTTTGAATGCGGATAATTCAAAAAACGGGAGAATGGATGCAAAAAGTGACAAGATATTGTTGATAAACTCAATCATGGCTATATTTTGACTGCATTAAATCAGGAATGATGAAATGGTCTGGACGATTACTTTAAAGTAATCGTCCAGACCATTTCATAATTCCTGATTTTATGTGGTTAGAGTATAGCAATTATCGAGTGTATCAACAATATGTTGTCACTTTTTGCATCCAGTCAGCCGTTTTTTAATAATCCGAAATAAAAATCTGTAAATTCCCCGAGCATTGAAAACGCTGCTGGCAGCTGGCAGACGATGCGCCACGGCTCGGTGACGTAACAGGAGGAAAGCCTCCTCTCCCCGCGCTGATCACGAAGAAGCACGTAAACACAAAAGATAAATATAGTACTTGAAGATTTTTGTGTGTTTCTGATAGATTTTTTTTGCGATATGCCACATGCATGCATCCTTTATGGGTGCAGCAAGACAGCTGTGCCTTTCGATAAAAGTTTGCACACGTTTCCGACTGATACGACAATGTTAAATGTGTTAAAAAGATTAGTGCGGCGGACTAGGGCAGATTGGAACGGGAAGTTGAAATTGGAAAGGATTTGTAGTGATACACTCACCACACACACACACACACACACACACACACACACACACACACACCACACACACACACACACACACACACACACTCCCCCCACACACACACTCACCACTCACACTCAAACACACACACTCACTCACTCACTCACTCACCGGATGCCGTTGTGTTGCTGTGTGTCACCACCTTTACTATCACCAATTGTTGTGTGTAAGGGGGTTGTTGTGTGTAAGGGGTTGTTGTGTGTAAGGGGTTGCTGTGTGTAAGGGGGTTGTTGTGTGTAAGGGGTTGTTGTGTGTAAGGGGGTTGTTGTGTGTTAGGGGTTGTGTGTGTAAGGGGTTGTTGTGTGTAAGGGATTGTTGTGTGTAAGGGGTTGTTGTGTGTAAGGGGTTGCTGTGTGTAAGGGGTTGTTGTGTGGTCACCACCCTATGCGGCTGCCGTCCCCATGCGGCCGCCCGTATGATCCACATATATAGAGGGCAGTCGCGCGGAGCAAACTATTGTTATACGTATATGTTTATTGTACGTTATGCTTAACATATATAACTATATGTTAAACATAAGATATGTCATAAGTTACTAACCTAACCTCACTATAACCCCCAAAAATTACTAACCTAACCTAACCTAACCTAACCTCACTATAACCCCCTAAAAGTTACTAACCTAACCTCACTATAACACCCTAAAAGTTACTAACCTAACCTCACTATAACCCCTAAAAGTAGCTAACCTAACCTCACTATAACCCCTAAAAGTTACTAACCCTACCCTACCATAACCCCATAAAAGTTACTAACCTAACCTTACTATAACCCCCTAAAAGTTACTTATTTTGCCGTAGGCGGCCGCATGGGGCCCGCGGCCGCATTGGGGATACACCGTTGTGTGTAAGGGGTTGTTGTGTGTAAGGGGTTGTTGTGTGTAAGGGGTTGTTGTGTGTATAAGGGGTTGTTGTGTGTAAGGGGTTGTTGTGTGTAAGGGGTTGCTGTGTGTAAGGGTTTGTTGTGTGTAAGGGGGTTGTTGTGTGTAAGGGGTTGTTGTTGCCGCTAACATCTGTTCGTCCGCCTCGTATTCTGGTCTGAGGTTCGTTTTCCTCATAGTATACGCGAGCAGCGTCATTTATTTCGGTCTCAGATTGAGCATCGTACTCTAGATCTGTCACAGCGACAGATTCACTGTCTGACACCGAAGTACAATCGCTCATCATAACATTTGCCGACAGGTGTCAGATAGATGTTTACATTGGAGCGTTCCTCCTCTGACGTCATCAATAACATTCGCAGCCCTGTTGGAGGGAAGATTTTTTTTATTTACGCGCGCTTTTTACAAAACTCGTGTATTTACGGAAATAAGGCCTGGAAATCAATTATTTTGGGTGGATTAGGTGTTTTGAATGTTCATTCAACATAATTAGGCAAAAATAAAATGGGTCTGGACGATTACTTTATGACAGATAGAAAATATCTTGAAAAAAATAATAAATACTGAACTAGCTATCACTTCTAACGATATATATTAGGGTACGCCGTATAACAAAAATTCTTTTTCTCAACTTTGGCATGCCAATTTCCTATGTAAAATGGAATTCTAAGACGATTTTATCTTTTTTCCATTTTTGCATTTGAGCAATTCTTACTATGCAAAATCGCACTTTTATATTGCACCCTTATGGAATAATGCTTAAATGAGTACTCAGTGTCCAGTTGGTCCTGTGTATTGCATCATGCACCAATATGAGTTCCAAATGACTAGCGTGGTAAACTTTTTCTGATCAGTTGGTTCATCAGGCACTACATCACAGTGTCACAGCCTCTACGTTGGCCTAGAACGTGTCCATCATGTCCTTCTTAGACCTGAAGCAGGGCATGGTCTCCCGGTGGTGGGCCCGAGCCCGGATGAACCCGTCTCTGGCCTGCTGCCCCACCACTGCTGCCGCAGCCTCTGTCACCTGCTTCACGACTCTTTCGGTGCTCTGAGTGTGGATAGAGAACTCCGGAACCTCGTACGGCTTGACCAGGATCTCCTGGATCTGATCCCCGGACAGTGAACAGGTGAATGCCGGCTCGTGCACCTGGCCAGGCTGCCAGCTGATCAGTGTCTGCAAGCTGGTGGCTGACAAGTTCAGCTTGGGTGTGATGCGAGGTCTTACACTGGTGTCCCCATACTCCTCGCCAGCCCTCAGTTTCAAAATCTGGGTCACGGCGAACCTGCGGTCGCCCTCACTCTGACTCGCCATCAGCGAGACTAGAACACATTCTGAGTGTGCGAACCATGCTTCTGTCCGAACGTAGAAGGTCACAGCTGTTTGGACCTTCTTGGGCTGCGACGTCATCACTCTGAGCTGCGTGAGGATGTGCTTGGGGCCGTCCTCTAGTCTGTGCTAAACCTTGATGTCGTAGTAGAGTTTGAAGTACACCTGCAGGCAGTACTTGACTAGGATTTCCAGGGTGTTCAGTTCTTTGCCAGTCAGTCCATGCTTTCTGGTCCACATGTACACGAGCGACTGGGCTGTGGTGAGCCATCTGGAGTGGGACACCTTGCCAGTATGATCAGTGAGTCGGTGGAGTCGTATGTCACCAGCAGATCATAGAGAGCCTGAGCCACCTCGAACGCAGGCTTCTCAGGTGGCACCGGGTCCTCTGGTACAAAGTGCCAAAGGTACCTTCCAGATGGCTCCTCTGTCACTGACACATGCTCCTCCCTGATCAATCTTGGGTGCAGTTTCCCATAGCTGTCGGGCACCATCGCCCTGGTCTTGTCCTTCCTCCCATCGTAACCCAAATCAACTATTTTGGTACCCTGGTGCTTCCCCTGGTCAAGGTCCCTGGCCGATGCCATGGCATCCTCCCTGGCCCTCCTCAGCTTGTTAGGATCGCAGACCAGGTACGACATGTCTGGAGAGAGGTGGCCTTCAGCGATAAGGTCCTGGAGGAATCCAGAAGCCAAGGCAGCAACAGCAGTGGGCGGAACGTCGAACCGGATGCTTGCCAGCGCCAGGTTCCGTACAGGCATTGTGTTTCTTCTTGCAGCTGGCCTGTCCAAGTACTGCATCACAAGGGGTGCCAGGGACTCCAGCCTCTCCCTGAGCAGTCGGTCTACCAGTATGGCAGCCTCTTGTTGCTCCTGCCTCTTTCCTCTGAGTGGCAGGGTGAACGACTCCTCCGTCCCATCCTCAGAATCCTGGTGATCTTCAGCCTGGCCCAGGAACATCTGCTCCTGCAGCTCAAGACGTCTGACCTTTTCATCTTTCTGCTTTTGCTTCTTCAGCTTAGCCTCCTGTTCCAACTGCTTTCTCTTTGCTGCTTTCACTTGTCTATGCGTCTATTCTTGTCTACCTCTGTCATCATCATTGCACTCTCCTCCCCAACTTTGATCCTCTGGTAGTACAGTCACTTCAGGTCTAAAGTAGGGACTTTTGCTGGCCAGGGGGCAGTCACACTGCACGTGTGCTCTCGCGTGGCACAGCTGGGGGTTGGAGCAGTGGGATTCCTGGTCCTTGCAGAGGAAGATCGTGTGAGGGCAGACCGTTATGTCAAACAGCCTGTCCATATTCTTCCCCACGAATTCCTTTACTGCTTTAGTTGCTCTGTCTCTCACCACTTCACTAACCTTCTTCCAAAAATTATCTATCCTTCTGGTCACGGACCGGTCAATAACAACCACTGGAGGTGCAAACTGGGCGTTTGATTTCTTCCACTGGGCAAGCACCATGGGGGTCAGATCCTTCGCAATGTCTCTCACTGGGTACCCCCGCTTGTCAACACCCTCCCGGATGCCGCTGAGTTCTTGGAGAAAGATTCCCCTCTTTATCACGCCGCGATACGTAGGCACCTCACTCTCAACAAACTCTCGTCCACCGCCAACAAAGGCGGTGAGAGTAAGTAAGAGAGAGAGAGGTCGATATAATAATTAAAGATGAAGCTAAAGCCTGAATTAAAAAATATTTTAATGCAGCTTCTGATGAATAAGTATTTATTTTAATAGCAATAAGAGGGATGAAAGATAATAAATTAAACTCTAAGCCAAATCAAGCTCCAAATCATGAAGAGGAAGAGATGGATAAAATCAATCTTTGAAAATTAAAAAAAAAAATAATAAAAAAAAAAATATAAAAAATATAAATATAAAAGTCCATTTTTGCATAGCAAGAAGTGCTCAAGCCAAAATGTTGAAGAGGACAAACCACCTTTAAAATTCAATTTTACATAAGAAAACACCCTGCCAAATTCGAAATAATCTATATTTCACTTTTCATTGGACCTACGGCGTACCGTAATATATTATTATATATATAATATATACATAGATATATAATATAGTATATATATATAATATATATTAATACATATATATATATATCATATATATATATATACATATATTATATATATACATATATTTATATATATATATATATATTATATATATATATATATATATATATATATATAATATATATATATATATATATATATATATATTTTATATATATATATATATATGTATATATATATATATATATATATATATATATATAATATATATATATATATATATATATATGTATATATACATATATTTATATATATAAAAATATATAGTATATATATTATATTTATATTATATGGACGAATATTCATTCGCATTTAATTCGATATGCATGTTTTTTAATATGCGCCCAATTATTCGCATTCGCATTCGCAATTGCGAATATTCGCATGTTTTTTCAATATTCGCATTCGCATTCGCATTCGCACTCCCACTCGTAGTAGTTTGCGAATATGCGAATATTTTGCCAAAACCAATAAACTTACAAAAAATAAGAAAAAAATATCAAGTGAACATAATATTACACAAGCAAACATATAACTAAATTATTAATCTAGCCGAGCGTTAAGGCTGTGTCACACATACACTTTTTCCGGCATCTTTTGGTATTTTGCTACCATTTGATGCCTGATACCGGCATCTTTTGGTAGCAAACGCGGAGTCGCGCATGATCGTTCTCTTGCCACCAGTACTGCTGGCATCTTTGTTTACATTTTGGAGCATCCGCCGCCACGCAAGACTTGCACGAACTACACATTTCAGTGAAATAAAAAGAAATTATCAATCTTGGGTGGTCAAGAGATGCTGTAGCATCTCTGTGCGATATGTTTAGGGAAAATTACTGCTGTATATTGGGAATATAGCTGTATCATTTTGTATAGTAATAGTAATATGGTGTAGATGAGAGAAGAAAAATAAAGATGAGAGGAGGAAAATAAAGTTTTTAGAGTAGGGTAGGAGAAATAAATGTTTTTACTCTCTCTATATATAAGACACGATTTAGACACGTGTATGATATGTATGGTACAGGCGTGTTATTTATATTTGTTTACGTATGATTTAAATATATAGTTATTATGATACGTGTTATTTATACTTTATTTAGGAATACAAGTAAAGTTTTGAGTGGTTTATTTATGGTTATCAAGGGAAATGTGAAGAGGGAAGGACATTTTATAGATGCCAGTAGAAGCAGAGTAGCTAAGATAGAAGAATAAGAAGATCTTAGCTACTCTGGTAGGAAGATGCTCGTAGCCGAAGCGCCGTGTGGCAAAACGCGCACTTTTTGCCACAACTACGGGCATCTTTTGGTAGCAAAATATTAAAAGATGCCGGAAAATATCGCTCATGTGACACGGCCTTTAGTTAACAAAATGGGGTAAGGAGGCGTAATGGTACTCTAGGGCCTAGGCCATAGTCCTCACATAAACTACCACGTGTAGGCCTCGCGGCCTCTTGTAGCTTCCTTATTTTCTTATGTTCTTATGTTCTAGTCCCTCGAATTTTTTTTTTTTTTTTTTTTCCTATCGGGCCTCCAGCAGGGGAGGACCACCGGCTAGCTTGAGCCCGTCAGAGAGGCAGCCTAGTGCGGCAGCGCGGCGGCGCTAGGCTGCGGGCAAAAAAGACGGGAGGCGATGGGCATGGCTACACTCGCCGTTCGGAAGAGAGGAGAGTGTTCGTGCTGCTGGCGTGCGGCACGAGGACTGGCTTGTCCATCCTGACGAGGAGTGCGGGGCACTCAGCAGGATACACTCTCCGTGTAGGGGGGCGCAGCAGGCTGCTACGCGTCCGGGATGAGGGGAAGAGTGGCCATGGGGGGCCTGCCCGAGCCGCTGCCATGGGGGTTGGCTTGTTATCCCCGCCAGGAGCTCCGGTAGGCGGTGAGTGCTGGCTCCAACTCTGCTTCGAACACTATCTCCACCCTCCATCCTTCAACAGAATGGCAGGCTGGCACTGGGCAACCACTAAAATCAAAATCACTGTTACTGAACTCAACTCATTGCCTCGTGCGCCATACTGCAGTAAGTATATACGCGCTTTTCTCTGTCACCCACGACCACAATCAACTTTCTTTGTAAGAGAACAGTATTGCAGCAGTCTACTGCGTAATGGCGTCCAGTCACATCAGTGTGGTTTGGGATTACGTATTTCGAGATTATCTCTAATGAAATTGCAAAGTGTAAACTTTGCAATAATAATTATTAATGTAAGATATTATCATGTAATTATTCGTGTAAGAATGGGTCCTCGTCCCGCAACTTAAAAACATAGAAAATTGAATGGAATTTACTTTAGACATTCATATTTTTAAGACTGAACTCTTACAATACCTACAAAATATTTAAATTACCTGTATGATATCACAAATAGTGTATTACTTGAAATATTATGTAATATTCGCAATTCGCATATTAAAACCAATATTCGCATTCGCATTCGCATTTGCGAATACGGAAAATAGACATTCGGTCCATCACTAATATACATATATATATATAATATATATATATATATATATATATATATATATATATATATATATATATATATATATATATATATATACTATATACATATATTTATAATATATATATACCTATATATATATAAATATATGTATATATATATATATATATTTATATAAATATATATTTATATATTTATATAAATATATGTATATATAATATATATATATATATATATATATATATATATATATATATATATATATATATATAATATATATATATATATATATATATATATATATATATATTATATATATATATAATATATATAGTATATATAGATATATATATATAATATATATATATATATATATATATTATATATATGTATATACATATATATACATACATTATATTAATAAATAGATAAATTAAAAAAAAAATATAATATAATAATATTATATATTATATATATATATATATATTTATATTAATATATATTATCCCATTGAAAACTTGTGGTCCATTATCAAACGCAAGTTATGTGACCATGATAGCTCCACGCTTCCCGACTAGAAGCGGCACTCCTCAAATTGTGGACAGCAATTCCTTTGTCCACGTTACAAAACTTGATAGAGAGTGTCTCATCACGTTTGAAAGAGTGCATTAGACGTAAGGGGATGCCGACAAAGTATTAACATTAAGGTAAGTAATCACTGTTTATTGTACCATCATATTTGTTCTACCGCATTGGGCTACGGGCTGACACGACCTATATTTACGTCCGCTACGTATATATATATATATATATTTTATATATATATATATATATATATATATATATATATATATATATAGTAATAATTCGTATTGATAATACCACAAGTTTTCAATGGATAACTGGTGTGAGTAATAGGACCCAAGTCTCAATGGAAGTCCAGAGCAGTATGAATGCCAATGAAGTCCACAGAGTCATGAGCTCGTTCCGTTTGTGGCAGGGTGCATTATCCTGCATGAATGTGTGGACTTGGCACACCTCGAAGCAGTCAGGCAGATTGTCACACAGCAGTTCCAAATAATGATATTGGTTCATTGGCACATTTTTCGGGACCACCACAAGTTTCCCAACACCATGGAAAGAGAAGCATCCCCACACCATTAAGGAATCTGGGAATATTAAAGTGTTGTGGGTGAACTTTGGCGCGTACGGATCACAGCCCGGGAGGCAATACACTCGCTTTTTCCTGCTGCTGGTAACTGTACATTTTACCTCATCACTCCAAAGTACTCCTTTCCAGTTCTCAGTATTCCAAGGGAGGTACTTGCGGCAGAACTGAAGTCTGTTGTCCTTATGAACCTGTTTTAGGAGAGGTTTAGGTCGCGCAACAAAGTGTTTAAATCCAAGGTCGTCATGGACTCGACGTCGCACTGTCCTGACAGACACTTCACCCAGCAGTACAGGATTATTTTCCTTTAACTGTCTGCCGGAAATACTGGGAAACTTATCAACATCACGCTTGATGATGTTTAGTGTCCTTGAATGTGTTTTACGGGGCCGGCCAAGGGGTAATTTCTTGCGCGGCAAATCGTCATCACCAGAGTTTGAAAATAGTTGCACCCAACGCCTGACACTTCTCACACTAACGCCTGTGTTTTCAGCAATATCTTTCACTGAGTGTCCTGCCTTGTGGAGTGACGAAATAGCACTAATGGCATCACTTGTCACTGGTCTATACGTCCCCATAGTCCACAGAAGAGGCAAGATAGAGGCATAACGCTGTTGTCTTAAAATGCCGCGGGCTCGCAACTCCTCCGCGGCACCTCCCTGCACAAGCTGTAATGGATCACTGGGTGTCGTGACCTTGAACTCAGTGACAACCAGGGGGGGAAGCCACAAAACACTTTATGACCTTTTTTTGGTCGGACTTATAAGTCCGACGCCGGTCGTAACAGGAACCCACAGCGCGGAAAAGTCGTAGGTTTGGTCGTAAACGTGCAGACTGGCCAACGACTGTTCGAGACTGGTATTAGCAGAGGTAGGAAGTCTCTAGGCTCGCTTATTATTGCTTGGTATGCTATGAAATATCATTTCTCTAGGTGAATGTAGACATATGATTCCATTTGGATGGCTATTATTCATATATATAAGTAAAGAGATGAAATACAAGCAAGGGACTCGTCCACGTCTGGCAGCGCGGCCTTCGGCAGCAGCAGCAGCAGCAGCATGAAGCCCGTGAGGTGGATATCAACACCAAGGGAGATAGATGTCTTTGGTAATATTTATTAGGGGAGCGAGAAACCCCTTGAGGAATCCTATGATCCCTGGTGAAATCCTATGGTGCTATCACTGGCGTGGGAGCTGACTGTCTTCTTCAGGAAGGCACAGGTGAGGCGGATGACGGCGGGTTTTTACTCAAAACTTTTGAGAGTGGCGGCTGGAGCCGCCACCTTCTCCGCCACGGTAGGTTTGGGCAGGATTAAACGTCTTATTACTCGTTATTATACAACTTAGTGATTATGGTGAGATGTTATATACACGTGTCATTATCTAAATCAATGTAGCACCGTGTGTCACCTTACATAAGGGTGATTTAAAGATGTTATGATGAGGTGACTGCTGGCGGGGCAGTGAGTGACGGAGAAATTCTTGCCGCGGGGCCGCCCTATAACACAAATATTCACTATTTCAACCCACATACACACCTTCTACCACCAAAACACTAGCAACACAGGCTTCTTACTTATATATCTTACTAACTCATACATTAAAACTCTTTAAAACGCAAGCATTCCAAATAAAACGAGAATTAGTTTGAGATGACGGGGACACAAGGCGGAGTGAGGCAGTCTGACATGTCATTCTTGCCCGGAAATATGTCTCGCTGACTTGTGATTGGTCGAGAAGTTTTAAAAACAGTTTGTCATTGGCTGGTGACTGATGATGAGCTTGATGACGTCATTACTCGCCTTAGCCAGTCAGCGCCTTCCGACGCGTTTACGACCTACCGAGAGAGGCTTTGTAGCTTCCATCGTAAGGAAAAGTAGTATCTAGGTAGTCGGAGAGCAGGTCGTTGCTGGCGATACTACCTCCGTTGCTGGCTTCTCCCGGACAACTGACAACACAGATCACTGCAACAGTTACCCTTGCAGAGCTGCCAAATGCCCAATAAATTCAAATATGAGAGTATGTTTAGTTTTTCTGTAGTTTGCTCTGGGAACTGGTTTGCCTTTGTTTATAACGTGAAAATGCAGCGCTACTCATGATGTTGGCAGAAATCCCTCTATCCACACTACTGCAAAAGGTGATAGTAATGTTTGATTATGCCTAACAGACGTTAGACGTAGTGGGATGCCGTCAAAGTATAAAATTCAAAGTAAGCAGCCATCCTTCATAATTGTTATCGAATGTGTTTGCGCGTTAGGCATAGGACCAACACGGACAATATTTACATCCGCTACTATATATAATATATTATATATATATATATATATATATATATATATATATATATATATATATATATATATATTATATATATATATATATATATATATATTATATATATATATATATAATATATATATATATATATATTATATATATATATATATATATATATATATATATATATATATATATATATATATAATATATATATATATATATATATATATTATATATATATATATATATATATATATATATATATATATATATATAATATATATTAAATATATATATATAAATATATATATATATATAAATATATAATATATATATATAAATATATATATATATATATATATATATATATAAATATATATATATAATATATATATATATATATCTATATATATATATATATATATATATAATATATATATATATATATATATATATTATATATATATATATTTATATATATATTTATATATATATATATATATATATATATATATATATTATATATATATATATATATATATATATAATTTATATATATTATATATATATTTATATATATATTATATATATATATATATATATATATATAATATATATATATAATTATATATTAAAATATATATTATTCTGGCGGCTTCCTCGACTTACAGTAAAGTACTTATCATGAGTAAAGTAGATAGCACCTTGAAGGGACCGTCATACGGGCGATCAAGTGGACGGCGTCGGGCGTCATGTCGTATCCATACATACTCGGTACGCTCTAGATCACGCGGGACGTAGGAAGCATGTTTTGTAGGCTGGCGAGGTGCAATAGAAAGTGATCTGACGGAGAGAGTCTAGGAACATGTGCTTGTCCATACCGTGCTCCTTGTCAACCCCTGCGGGGAACTCTCCTGGTAGGCGTAGGGTCTGGCCGAACGTAAGCTCTGCGGGACTGGCTTTGAGATCTTTCTTAGTTGTAGTGCGAAGGGCGAGCAGTACCAATGGCAGAGTCCACCCAGAGGTACGGATGAGGTTGAGCCTTAAGGGCGTCCTTGAGATGGCGATGAAAACGTTCAGCCATTCCGTTAGCCTGTGGATGATAAGCAGTGGTGTGATTGTGAGTAGTGCCTAGAAAAGCTAGTAACTCTTGCCACAGATGTGATTTAAGCTGGGCCCCGCGGTCTGTGATGACTGTAGTAGGTGCACCAAAGTGAGAGACCCATCCCGAGAGGAATGCTAAAGCCGTCGATTCTGCAGAGATGTCCGGCTTTAGCATTCCTCTCGGGATTGGTCTCTCATTTTGATGCACCTACTACAGTCATCACAGACCGCAGGGCCCAGTTTGAATCACATCTGTGGCAAGAGTTACTAGCTTTTCTAGGCACTACTCACAATCACACAACTGCTTATCATCCACAGGCTAACGGAATGGTTGAACGTTTTCATCGCCATCTCAAAGACGCCCTTAAGGCTCAACCTCATCCGTACCGCTGGGTGGACTCTTTGCTATTAGAACTGCTCGCCCTTCGCACTACAACAAAGGAAAATCTCAAAGTCAGTCCCGCAGAGATTACGTTCGGCCAGACCCTACGCCTACCGGGAGAGTTCTCCGCAGGGGTTGACAAGGAGCACGGTATGGACACGCACATGTTTCTAGACTCTCTCCGTCAGATCACTTCCAGGTTGTTTCCTATTGCACCTCGCCAGCCTACAAGACATGCTCCCTACGTCCCGCGTGATCTAGAACGTGCCGAGTATGTATGGATACGACATGACGCCTGACGCCATCCACTTGATCGCCCGTATGACGGTCCCTTCAAGGTGCTATCTAGACATGATAAGTACTTTACTGTAAGTCGAGGAAGCCGCCAGGATGATGTCTCTGTGGATCGTCTAAAGCCGGCTAATATACAACATGATGTACCTCATCCTATCCCTCACTCTCGGCCACCAGATACTCGTACACTTCCGCTACAGCCTCCTGGCCTGGCTCATCGCCCTTCTCCGCCTGTTGCTCCCTATAAACAGACTCCTGGTCATATTTATATACCTATTACACCTCCTGATGATCACAATAACTCACCTGTATGGGTTACAGGGAGCTACGGACCTCACTATTACACCTCCTGATGATCACAATAACTCACAGCTGCCAAGAGATGATGAAATTCCTTCCCCTGAGCATCTGCCACCAAGAACAGTTACCATGAGTGGTAGACTGTCTCGCCCACCAGAGAGGTATGCATCTTTTATCACCACGTCTTCTCATGACCGTTTCTTTCTCAGATCGCCATTCCAACGTGTGGATTTGCCTGAGGGGGGGAGCACTGTGGTGCCCCGAAGCTTCGAAGCAAGGCGGTTCAATGAATCACCACCACAAGGGGGCACCACCTTCTTCACGGCCACGTCACAGGAGTCACGTGGACCGTCGGGTATATAACGAGGATGGACCGGGACAGCGATAGACTCCTGAGACCGCACTCACACTCCACACAGCACTCACGGAGCTACGCACCTTACTACGTCCTGGTCATCCTCCGCCTCGTCTACCTGTATGGGTTACAGGGAGCTACGGACCTCACCTACGCCCTGGCCAACCACCTCGTCTACCTGTATGGGTTACAGGGAGCTACGGACCTCACTTACGCCCTGGCCAGCCACCTCGTCTACCTGTATGGGTTACAGGGAGCTACGGACCTTACTTACGCCCTGGCCAGCCACCTCGTCTACCTGTATGGGTTACAGGGAGCTACGAACCTCACCTACGCCCTGGCCAGCCGCCTTGTCTACCTGTATGGGTTACAGGGAGCTACGGACCTCACCTACGCCCTGGCCAGCCGCCTCGTCTACCTGTATGGGTTACAGGGAGCTACGGACCTCACCTACGCCCTGGCCAGCCACCTCGTCTACCTGTATGGGTTACAGGGAGCTACGGACCTCACCTACGCCCTGGCCAGCCGCCTTGTCTACCTGTATGGGTTACAGGGAGCTACGGACCTCACCTACGCCCTGGCCAGCCACCTCGTCTATCTGTATGGGTTACAGGGCGCTACGGACCTCACTTACGCCCTGGCCAGCCACCTCGTCTACCTGTATGGGTTACAGGGAGCTATGGACCTCACCTACGCCCTGGCCAGCCGCCTCGTCTACCTGTATGGGTTACAGGGAGCTATGGACCTCACCTACGCCCTGGTCAGCCACCTCGTCTACCTGTATGGGTTACAGGGAGCTACGGACCTCACCTACGCCCTGGCCAGCCGTCTCGTCTACCTGCATGGGTTACGAGGTTTAGTAACCCTACGACTCGCCCTCCTGGTTCGGTGCTGCTTCACACATCCTCCACGTTACGTTGTCTTCCTTGTGGCAACGTATCATTTGTTTGTGATCCAGCGACCTGTGTACTTTATTGACATATGTGGTGACGGCTATTTAATGTTAAGTAAAGGGCAAAGTTACGGTGTGTTTACTTAATTTGAGCCTGTGACAGCGTGGTTTATATATATATATATATATATATATATATATTTTATATATATATATATATATATTATATAATATCTCACGCAAATATATATATATATATATGTATTGTATATATATATATATATATTATATAAAAATAATATATATATATTATATATATATATATATATATTATATATAAATATAATTATATATATATAAATATATATATATTTTATATATATATATATATTTTATATATATAATTATATATATATATATATATATATATATATATAATATATATATTATTAATATAATTATATATATATTATATATATATATATAATTAAAATTAAAAATATATATATATATATTATTATATATATATAGTATTGTATATAATATATATAATTAATATATTATATAAAATATTGTATATGTATATAAATATATGATATAAATATATGTATATATGTATATAAATATATATGAAATATAAATTTTATATATATATATATATTATATATATATATATATATATATATATATATTATATATTTATATATAATTGTTAAAAGTGATAGCTAGTTCAGCGTTTATTACCCTTTTCAAGATATTTTCTCTTTGTCTTAAGAGTGTCTTATTCTCTTTAGTAATCAATTTTATGACTTCGCCGTAGCTTGTCATTGCTGTATCGCGATTTCAGGTCTAAGAACCCTTCTTCAGCAGCATGTGGAAGATGTTTTCTCCTCAGTTGTAGAGGTGAGCATGGTTTAGTTTCGGTTTGGGGGGAAGACAGGGGGGGGGGGAAAAAAGAATTTGATTTTGAAGAAATGTAAAGCAAGAGAAAATGAAATACAGTAAAAGAGCAAATAGATGGTGGACGATCCACCCTGCTTTATATTAGATTATAGTGATTTGCCACGCACTTCTACCACATTTGTTATGTTGTTATATTTGGAAGGCATTGAATATATAATTTATTTATAATTATTATTATTACAATTTTTTTTTTTTTTTTTTTTTTTGTCAATGTTTATGTTTTGTCAACATTTTTAACTTTGTATTTGATGAATACATTTAGAATTAACAAACGCAACTGTCCTTAAATAAATACACATACCCCCATTAATACTATTATTATTATTTTTTTTTTTTTTTTTTTTTTTTTTTTTTTTTTTAAAACATTAATATTTTACTTTATACATACATCATCCACCCATTCATACACACATTCATACAAAAGAACAATTATGATAGATTATTATTATTTATTTTTTTCCAGTAATTAATTTGCAGTGAAGATTGGATACGGTTCTCCTATATTTAGTTTTTGGAAAGTTTCTGAAACCATCCATGCTCTTTATTGTCCCCTTTCTCCTATTATTTCTAGGTAGTCTTTATCTTTGATTATGTTCGTTAATCTGTCTTTTGTTCTTATTGCCTTTTCAAAAAGTCTGATATTTATTGGGTTTTATTTAACAAGGTTATGCATTTGTTCAGTATTAATATTGTATGGGTATTTTTCTTCTAGAGCAAAGCGAAGAGCCTTTTTTTGAATTATTTGAAGTTTGAGCAAGTTCGTTCTTGATAATATGAGCAATGGGTACGATGGATATTCTAGTATTGGTATTATTAAGGCCTTAACTAGATGTACTTTATATCTTTTGGATGGCTATTAAATCTTTTGATCAATGTTCAATGCTTGGTTTGCTTTATTGGTGGTGTGTTTGACATGGGGAAAGAATTCCTCTTGTGTTTATCTTTAATCCTAAAATTTTCTCCCTGCCTAGAGTAAGAATGATGTTTTCTGCTATTGAGACCGGATGTGTTTTCCTAGCTGTTAAAGGAATTATCTTAAATTTAGTGGTGTTTGTTTGAATTTTCCATTTTTCTCATAATTGTTTAGTTTTTGTTATTTCTGTTTTTTACTTTCTTCGCCATCATTCTTTTCGACTTGCTTTGATGTGTGATGATTTGTGTTATATCATCGGCCCATACATGATGTTAAGGCATCCATATGAAGATGTGGGGATATCTGATGTGTATATTGTGTAGAGTTTTTGGAGAGAGCGCACGTTCCTTGGGGAAACCCACCGCTTCTTATTTCAAATTGTAGTCCTTGGTACCCATTCATTGTGATATTTGCTATTCTTCTATCAAGGAATTAACATAATAGTCTCGAAATGATGTCAGGCATATTTAGTGATAAAATTTGTACTTCAAGCCTTCATCCCCATACCTTATCGAATGCTTTAGATACGTCCACGAAGTACTATGTAACATTGAGTTTTTCTTGCTAGGGACTGTGCTATTTTCTCAAGTGTTATTGGCAATGGCAGAGTCAGTGCCCCTTGAGTTTCTGAATCTGTGTTGAGTGTCGGGAAATTTTTATTGTTTATTTCTAAATAATTCTTTAGTTTGTGGTTTATTAATTTTTCGAAAAATTTTCCTGGAACCTCCAGTAAAGATATGGGTCTATAGTTGATTGGGTTTGTGTTTGCTTTATTGAGTTTAGGTATTAGTTTTATTGATGCGTGCTTAAATTTGTCTGGGAAGTATCCCATAGAGAAGGAATGGTTAAGTATCTCTATATATGATCTATGGCATTATCAGGTATTTTGGAAATGATTAGTTTGTTGTTTTTTACTTTGGCCCAGGAGCATTGTTTTTTCACCCTTTTTTAGTATTTTTCAATTTCTTGCCTTGTTATTACCTTTGTCATGTAGTTGTTTTCATCTAATCTTCTTAGGTCAGAGTGTTGTAATTTGTAATCCTATTAGTATGTTCTGTGATGTAATTGTTTACAAAAATTTTTCATTTTGTCTGTCAAAATGTATGTTTTCTTGTGGACTGATGTAAAACATTTCCTTCATATATTTCTAAATATTTCCTCCTTCTCCTCCTCTAAGTATAGCTTCTTGTTATTATGGATAATTATGGTGAAGTATTATTATTTTTCCTTTCAACTGCTTAATATTTTGCCAGAATTCCCTATGGTGTCTTATATTTATTTTTGAGTTGCAGAATTTTATCTTTGCCAATTCATGTTTTTTTTTGTTTTTTTGCATTCTTCTATTAGAGCTTTTCTTAAATTGTTTAAAGGCTAGAAATTGCCCCTTGTCCACCCTTTCCTTATGGCTTCTTCTATTATATTAGAAATATAATATTGTATACTTTAACTGTCTTTTTAATAATGATTTGGTAAATTTTTTTTATGTTTGACTTGGGTAAAATAGTCCTCTATTGCTTTTATTATTGTTTGTACCAAGAATTGAGAGCTGAGTCTATTTGTTGTTTTGAGGCTTTATTGGTAAGTTTTGTTGTGTGAATGTTATTTGTTATTTGTTGTTGTATTAGATCCAAACTGCTTTATCAAAGTTAAGTCTTGGTGGCGTTACTATTTTGATAGCTTGAGATGATATAGTGAATATTATAGGTATGTGGTCTGAGGTTGTCATCGGTCCTGCTTCCATTGTATAGTTTTTGATATGTTTTTTTTTGTTGCAGAGTATAATATCAGGTGTAGTTTGAGTGTTTTCTTGTTATTAAGTATGATGACAGGGCCAATATGATTAAGTTTGTTGTTATCTATGAGAAGTTTCAGTCCCTTTCCTACTGTATTGTCATAATTGTCTCCAAGGATCCTATGTTTTAGCATTTAAATCTCCCAAAATATAAATTGGTATGTAATTTGATGCTATCCTATGAAAATCCGGGATAGGAAGATAAGGTCTGCTTGGTGGAAGATATGTTGTAACTATATTTATTGGTCCTGTGTCTGTGTCTATTGTTATTTGTATAATATCTGTGATGTAATCATCTCTTATTGTATGTTTGATATTGTTTTTGATCAGGTTGGCACTACCATCGTGCATTTCAATTACTAGTATTGAGTTTGTATGTAGTATAAATTAAAATTTTAAGTGATTCATCATTTTTTAAACCGTGACTATTAATAAGAATTATATCAGGATCTATGTCTTTGTAATTTAATTTAGATTGTATTTGTTTGTTTTCCAAAGGGCTACGTTGTGCTGTAATATTCTAATTGTATCCCTATTGTGTGTTACTTGCTGTGGTGTCTTTCCCTTCTTTGGTGGTGGTGGTTTTTTTTGTTCATGTAACCCTGATCTTAATTTCCTGAACTTTTCATCCTCTGTAACTCTCCAGCAATTTTCTAAGTCAATTTTGTTGTTTGATATTAATTGTAGTATTTTCCTGTTTTTTCATAACTAGGGTTGGTGTAAGCCCATTTATATTCTTTCTTCTAGTGCTTCACCTTATCATTTTTTAAGTTTAAGTTATTTTTCGGCCAACCTTGTGAGTTGAGGTAATCATTGCCAGACCTAAATCTTTCTCCTTTAATCCTGTCTATGTTGGTGTGTCTTGTTCGGCATTTTTCTTGTGGTGTTTCAGTATGTTCCATACCAATAGTGTCTGTTTCTTCTTGTATATTGGTAGCCATATCTAAGATGATTTTGCTTAAATTGGAATTTCAGGTATTTTGATTTCTGGTAAGTTATTTAATTTAGTGTCTTGTTAAGGGTATCCTCGTATGTGCCTGGTTCTGCGATGTTTTTCCAGGTGGCATGTAGCATGCATGTTACTATTTTTGTTGGTGTTATCTTTTTCTAAATTAATGTTAAGGTTCTGTTTCTTTAGTATTTGACTTTAAGATTTCAGTGTATGTTTTTTGTTAGTTTCTTTGTCATTGTTAAATTTCCTTTTTTCTTTCAATGGTCTTTTTCCCGAAAGAGCATTTCATTGCTAAGTTCTATGTGGTCCCTCGCAAATTTTTCATTTCTTTGTCTCACTTTTACCTGGTGCCAGGAGTGGGCCCTCTTCTGCACATTCTGAGCATTTTTGTAATCTTTTTGTTGTGTGCATTGGTTTGTATAGTGGTCTTCTATCATGTAGCATCTCATACATGAGATTATAGGTATATATTCTTCTCCTTTGATTAGGTTTTTTGGGCACAGACATAGAAAATAGTAGAAATCCTGAATTTTTGGGCTTTCTTTGCTATGTTTGTCTGGGAGAATGTTTTTTTATTTTTGTTCGACTTGGGGAATTTGTAAGGTCATCTATATCTTCTTCCCCTATCCATGTATTTTGTTTTATTAATTTTTCTATTATATCATCCTTTTCGTTGAGGTAAATATGGTCATCCACCCTGGTTAAGATTACTGATCTTTTAGCTTTTAGTTCGGGTGGAACAATGGGTACAATGGATGCGCTGGTTAATTGGCATTTAGTGTCTTTTCCGAAAATTAAGTCTACATCATTGTCATTTTTGTTATTACAATGAAGCCTTCATTTATTGGGATGATTTTTGTTGCGTAGACGCTTGTTTTTGAGAGTATCCTTAAGAGGTCTATTTTGGTACGGCGGTCCTGTGAGGGCTTGTGCTTTATTTTTAAAATCTCGCCATGTTTTTAAACTATCATTTTTTAAAAGAAAAACCTATTACATACTTCCCAACAACAGACTGCTTCGAGCGAACCACTGCTACGCTAATCCCACAACCCAAGTCGTAACGTGACCCCGCCTACTAATAGGCGTCGTAGGTCAACGGACCTGCCCGCCCCGTGAGGTCTTACCTATACCTGCTTGAGCTATGCCCTACCCTCGGTGCTTCCTATAACCAGCCCCCTAAGGGCCCCTTAGTGTCACTGGCTTTAGCCAGCGACCGTCGGGTTCGGCTTCGTACCACACCGAGGAACTTTAATGGGCGACCAACACCCTAGTTGCCACAGTATACATGTATATCCGTGCAACAGAGTGCACTGTCCAGAGGGAGCTTGGTGTCTCCTTAGGCGTTGCAACCTGGGCGGGCTCTTCACCCAAAGGGGAGTGCTAACAGCAACACAACAAACAAGACTGCGCAGAAACACAGCTAACAGCAACACAACAAACAAGACTGCCGAGGCTGGAACACAGCAGCACAACACAACAAACTTGGCTACCGAGGCAGAAACACAGCTAACAAGAACTACTGACAACGCAGGAGACAAGAGTCGAGCCAGTGTGGTATATTTAAACTACTTATATTTAAAATAAACTATATTAAGTACTTATTATTATTATTACTATACTATTAAACAAGGCAAACCACAAGGAAAACCACAAACACAACCAACCAGACAAACAACCCAACGTACACAAACAAGGCAGGCCCAAGGCCGGCACACCACGTAGGTGCTCAGCGGAACAGCGGTGCCAGGCCACCAGACAACTACTTAATCTTGTCTTCCTGCAGCTCCCTGACAGGAGCAGCAAGCCCCTATAACAGGGCTAGAGTCAGAGCAAGCTCAAGGCCAAGCCTATGAAGGGCGAACTGAACGTCTGGCAACAAGGTAAGAGGTGAGCTGGGGAGCGCGGGGTAAAGGACCTTCCTCTGTGAGGCGCGACGTGAGACTGTGCATGGTTTAGTTGTGGCGTGAAGCGCTTTTTATTGATGAAGTCTGGCTGCCGCACGCGCTAGTGGGCGGCGCTGATTGGTAGATAACTTCTGCTTCTAGTTGGTTTTTGTCTCCGTGAGTGGGCGACGCTTATTGGTTGTTGACTCCTCGCTTTGTTTCTCTGTGAGTAGGCTGTTATTAGCCTTTGTTCTTTTCATGGTTGGTAGAGCTTGTAGGTCGTTTGCCTGTACGTTAAGCTTGGGATTGATGTCTTTTATGTAAAGTGCTTCTAGAATTGGAAGTCGCCGCACATCTGCACACATGTCGACCAATTCTGTATTTTCTTCTAAAAAAATTCTTGTGAAGGGTCGGCGTCGGTATTTGGGATATTATAGGACGAAGTTTATTGCCCGGCTTGTGTGTCTTGATATTGCCGTAGCAGTAACCCATGCCATATTCAAGAAGAAGTATTCAAGAAAATAATCAAGCCCGACATATATTGCCGCTACATCGATGACATCTTTATCAAAACGAAAAGTCACTACGAAGCAGAACAGCTGAAGCTCTGCCTACAAGATACTTCAGGCCTCACCTTCACCATAGAAAGCAGCTCAGACAAATCACTGCCGTTCTTGGACGTCCTTGTAAAGCAGAAAGAAGAATCATTCATCACAAACGTCTACGTGAAGCCAACGAACCCCGGACACTGCCTCAACGGAGAAAGTGAATGCCCGCAGAAATATAAAGACTCCACAATCGGTGCTTATATCAGAAGAGCTCTCACACACTACAGTACATGGCAACTTGTGCACAAAGAAATCGAGCGATCCACTCAAGTCCTCATCAACAACGGCTTCAGCGAGAGACATCAACCGTCAGACTAAGAAAATCATGGAGAACTGGTACAACCCTAACACCACAAAAAAGAGCCAGGACATAACTATTTTCTACCGGGCTTTCTTCTCCACCGCTTACCAGGAAGAAGAAAGAATAATATCACAAATCGTCAACCGTAATGTGAAACCTACAGACCCAGCGAGGAGAATAAAACTTCAAATTTATTACAAAAACAAGAACACCAGCAACCTCCTTCTCCGTAACAGCCCAAGCCAGACGAAGGAGACAAACCAAAAGTCCCATGTCGTATATAGGATCACTTGCAAAAGAGGAAACTGTGAAGTCCTCCCCTCATCCTACATTGGCATGACGACAACGAAGCTGTCTCGACGTCTTACTTGCCACTTAACTTCCGGAGCCCTAAAAAGTCACCTATTAGAAAAACATGGCATCATCATCACAAGAAAATTTTTAGAACAAAATACAGAATTGGTCG
>JACEEZ010018374.1:257500-260000 GCA_016584305.1 Chionoecetes opilio | reverse complement strand
ATCAGCTGGCAGCCTGGCCAGGTGCACGAGCCGGCATTCACCTGTTCACTGTCCGGGGATCAGATCCAGGAGATCCTGGTCAAGCCGTACGAGGTTCCGGAGTTCTCTATCCACACTCAGAGCACCGAAAGAGTCGTGAAGCAGGTGACAGAGGCTGCGGCAGCAGTGGTGGGGCAGCAGGCCAGAGACGGGTTCACCCGGGCTCGGGCCCACCACCGGGAGACCATGCCCTGCTTCAGGTCTAAGAAGGACATGATGGACACTTTCTAGGCCAACGTAGAGGCTATGACACTGTGATGTAGTGCCTGATGAACCAACTGATCAGAAAGAGCTTACCACGCTAGTCATTTGGAACTCATATTGGTGCATGATGCAATAAACAGGACCAACCGGACACTGCGTACTCATTTAAGCATTATTCGATAAGGGTGCAATATAAAAGTGCGATTTTGCATAGTAAGAATTGCTCAAATGCAAAAATGGAATTAAATAAAATCGTCTTAGAATTCCATTTTACATAGGAAATTGGCATGCCAAATTTGAGAAAAAGAATTTTTGTTATACGGCGTACCCTAATATATATACATATACGTATATATATATATAATTAGGGTGCGTCAAAAAATTGAAAGTGTTCGGATTTTAACGCGGACCCCGGCAGTTCATGTGTATTGATGAGAAAGCACTACCAGCAAAATCTTAGTCTTGTAGCGTGACATCTTCATGTCGCGCAGACGCTTCGAAGTTTGTCCCTATTGCACCACCCCATGCAACGAAGGCATGATCCCGCTTCGCACAGTTTTGTGGGGAAGGTGTGGTTTCAGCATAGGTTTATCCTGTTATTGGCTTGTTTATTCTCCTGTTTATTCTTCTTCTGTTTATAGACTTGGTTTTAAGTTGTTTCAGTATTGGTTTATCCTGTTATTGACGTGTTTATTCTCCTTTTTATTATTATTCTGTTTATTGACTTGTTTTTCTTTTTTACAGATGTCTTCCACGAGGTCCACTGACAAGTTATGGCTCGTAGGAGCCCCAGCAACTCAAGAGCTGCCATCGAGTGTTCTCCCGAACCGTGAGGAAGTCCTGTGTGTTTTGCAGTATCACGCAAAGCTAAACCCGCGTGATTTGGCGTTCTCAGTTCGGCAGACGGCACTCAATGTTCAACATCAGTACTCTAAGGCGAATATTCCGACCATTGATCCGTGTGATATCCTCAAGAAAGTACGGCGTCTGCACGAAGAGTACAACGGATTGAAGAAATAAAAATCCCGGACAACAGGGCAAGCTGAGGAAAACCGAGCCAATTTCGTGGCTTGCCTGAAAAATTTGTTCGATGTAGCACATCGCGACGCCATGTCCAAGATCATGATCAAGGAGGACCGTGACTTCCTTGAAGCTCAGAGGAAGCCGGGCAGGCAGGCAGGGGAAGATGGGTGGTATGGATCGGGCCTGGGTGGAAAAAGAGACACGGACACAGCAGCGGAGGGACGATGACGGAAGTCGAGCTGCACAGGAAAGTCAAGCGTTCGCAGAAAGGCAGGCCACCGTTGAACTCGAGTCTTCAACCTCGTCCTCTTCGCCTTTAGAGCAAGACGTGATAGCATCTCCCTCCACCAAAACGATCCCGCCGTGCAACACCGCAGAAGAAAATCATATCCCCGCAAGTTTCTGCTGCTCTGGACAGGACCAACATAAGTGACCGTAAAGCTGCACACGTGCTGCTTCCATTCGCGGAGGAGCTTGGAGCGAACACTCGAGAATTGTCGTTGAGCGCGAGCACGATCAATCGGCAGCGAAAACGTCATCGCAAGGAAAAGGCTGCAGAGCTCAAAGAAAAGTTTGCTCCTGATGTACCGCTCACACTCCACTAGGATGGAAAACTAATGCCATCACTCACAAACGAAGGCGTTGTGGACCGACTGCCGATCCTGGTTTCTGGAGAAGGGGCGTGGAGAAGATCCTCGCAATTCCCATCACTGACGGCAAAGCGGAGCCTACGGCAAACACCATCCATTCCGTTATATCCGAGTGGGCTATCTCCGATCGAATTCGAGCGCTGTGCTTCGACACAACGGCGACGAATACGGGATCCAAGGGTGGAGTGTGCGTTCGACTGCAGCAAAGCCTTGGTCGTGATCTGCTGCATCTGGCCTGTCGCCATCATATGCTGGAAATTCTGCTGGGAACTGTTTTCTCGGCCCTCATCCCAGAAACATCTCAAAGTCCAGATATCGCTGCCTTTGTCCGTTTCCGAGAGTTCTGGCCGTATGTTGAACAAGACCAGTACAGGACAGCAAACGAAGAGCTCAAGGAGGACTGGGTGGACGACATCCTCAAACTATGCCAAGGCTACCTCCGAAAGGACTACCCACGTGACGACTACCGGGAATTGTTAGAACTAGCCGTTGTGTTCCTTGGTGGAATCCCTCATGGACGCAAGAAGATCTTTTTCCACAAGCCGGGAGCAGTCTCTCGGGCTGGATGGATGGCAAGAGCGATT
>JACEEZ010018374.1:240000-252500 GCA_016584305.1 Chionoecetes opilio | reverse complement strand
CTGTCCTGACAATTATTTCTATAGGAGTGTAATTATGCAGGTTAGGGTTTAGGGTTTAATACAAAAGGGAGAACAATGGATGAACAATACTGTCCTTACCTCACATGTCTATTGATGAAAAAATGTATGTATGTGTGTATGTGTGTATGTGACGCCTTGCTTGTAAACACGAAATCTCAAGAACGGTAATGCAGATTCAGTTTATCTTTGGTACACAGATAGGTCATGGTCGGTAGATGGTTCATATTATTTTTGGTGATGATAATATGCATATTAATGAGGGGGCGGGGCTTAATGTAAAAAAACTTGAAATGCTCATATTTCAACAACCGTTTGACCAATTTGCTTCATATTTGGTATAAACATGTTGTTGGACAGCCTCTATTTGTTCGAAATAATTACGAATCTCAGTAATATGCACACTTGAAAACATACAGTATCTCAAGAATGATAAAGTCCATCAGACACAGAAATGTTCTTATGCCTCGAAGTACAGATATCCATTATATAAATAGGCCTATCACACATATATATATATTGTAAAATGCATCGGAACCACATAACTATTAAGTTCTAGTTATTATATAGGGACAAGTTTTATGTGAATTGTATGTATAACATGAAGTGCTACAAGATCAGCAGTTGGCCATATAGATTTTACTCATGCTGAAACTTTTTTTCAGGAACTGATGATGGTCGTGCCAAAATCCGGATGGCAGCAGAACAATTGGATGATTCTTTCGTCATCTCAAGAATAAACATGTGCAGCAACACATTCAAGTACCATCAAAAGCCGAAAGCCTGTTATTCCACTTACATTTTGAAGTCAAAGAGATCAGTGAAAACTAATAGTGAGCCAGAACTTGTTCAAATGGAGGTTGAAGAGGGAGAAAGCAGTTACAGATATAAGGCCCCCAAAGACTGAAGAAGAGTACTAGTTCCAGTAGCAAAGACGTAGAAAGGAAGTGTGTAATCTGTGACAGAGCAAGAGAGAGTAGTGGTAATAGGAACCGGGTGTTGTATCGCATCTCGGAATCCGACCGAGCAGCATTGTTCGTAGATGCTTTAATTAAACTTTTATAAGGATGAAGTTAAGACAAGATGTGCTTTTCTGAATACAGCTGGTGATGTGTTTGCTGCAGATATCTTCTATCATGGGAACTACTGGCGACAGTACTTGCTAAAGTATAAAAGACAAGTTGATGCATTGTTTGAAAATATCGAGCGATCAAACCAGGGAGCCACAATTGACTTAAACTGCAAACGTGTGTTTGATAGTCTCGATTTCAAAACTAGCAGCTACAGTGTTACCCACATTCGTAATCTCGTCAATGCTAACTTGGAGACAAATCAGCAAATAGATAACAGACGGACCAAGGTTCTTCTGATCAAGTGCTTCAGGGGCATAATCTGGTTCACTTATCCGGATGACAGACGAAAGTCACGGCGGATGGGAGTACTTCGCTCAAAAAGGGCGTGGCCCAAAAAAAAGGGGCGTGGCCCTTGTGACTGGCGACTTGTGACTTGTGACTTGTGACTGGTGACTGGTGACGAGAAATCGTGACTGATTTCTCCGTCAGTGGGGAATGTATTACCAACCAAATATTGTTCCTGGACCTTCAATTAGTGGATTCTTGAAGAGTTTAGTTATGGACATATATTTGCATACAACACCACCATGAGCTACTCTAGTACACCTATCTACTCGGCAAAACCTACCAAATAACTATCCCCTCTTCTTCAATGACACTCAACTATCTCCTTCTTCTACAATGAACATTCTTGGATTATCCTTTACTAAAAATCGGAAGTGGAAATCTCATATCTCATCTCATGCTAAAACAGCTTCTAAAAAGTTAGGTGTCTTGTGGCGTCTGCGTCCTTTTTTTTTCCCCTCCCAGTTGCTTGCTCTGTACAGGTGCCTTATCCGCCCATGTACGTATGGAGTATGTCTCACATGTTTGGGGGGGATCAACTGATACAGCTCTCCTACACAGGGTTGAGTCAAAAGCTTTTCTTCACATCCCCTCCCCTCCTCTGACTGACTGTCTTCAATCTTTTAATCACCGCCGAAATGTTGCTTCGCTTGCTATCTGCTACCGTTATTTTAATGCTCGCTGCTCTTCTGAACTTGCTAACTGCATGCCTTCCCCCCTCCCGCGGCTATGCTGCACAAGATTTTCTACTCATTTTCATTCCTATTATGTCCATCATCCTAATGCAAGAGTTAATCAGTATCATTACTCTTTCATCCCTTTCGTTGGTAAACTCTGGAACTCTCTTCCTGTTTCTTTTTGTCCACCTTCCTACGACTTAATTTTTTTCAAGAGAAGAGTGACAAGTCACATCCCGAACTAAATTGGCCCACCCCCCTTACTTTATTATCTAACTGTCTTATTTATAGGGACTGGCAACTAAGCGGGCTTTGTGTTACCTCTTTTTAGTTGTGCCCTTGGCCAGTCCTTTGTGATTAAAAAAAAAAAAAATATATATATATATATGAATGAATACATTAAATACATTGAATATATTGATTGATATATATGAATGAATCCAAATATAAGAAGAGCTTACTCAGTACATGATTTAGGTGAAACAAGGGAAACTAAATTGGCTCCCGCAAATCGATCCATGCCCCTTCTTGGTTGCAAAATACAAATGACAATAGGGATAGTCGAGTCACTCGTTGTAAAGGCGGGGTGACAAGAAGGGGTTCCGGGCAGCTCCGTGTGTGTGTTGAGTCAGGTCAGAGAGGATTAAAATGGCAGCTGCAGAGGAGCTTAGCGTCGGCAGGGCTATGGAGACGACGTTGTGGATAGTGGAGGCGATGGTGTTGTTCGTCGAGTCGAGGGTTTTTGTGGAGGTATGGAGTGGAAGGAGAAGTGGAGGAGAGGGTGGAGTGAAGGATCTGAGATGAAAACGAGTGCGGTAGGAGGGAGAAGGGTCTAGGGGGAGTGCAATGAAGGTTGTGGAGTGGCAACTTAAGTCTATTCTGGAGGCGATTGAAGACCTGAAAAGGTGCTTTGTAAGTGAAGTGAACGAATTGAAAAGCGAGGTGAGGACTCAGCAGTTAGAGATACGATCTCTTAAGTGTGGAGATGGAAGCCCAAAGGGGAGTGAGCAGAGGGGCACATGCGAGGGATGTACCTGGGGGGGTCCAGAGGGAGACGTGACTCGGGCTACTACAAAGGGGAGTTGCCCTATTAAGTCACCAGGGATGGTGGAGCGCGCCCAAGGAGAGAAAGGTAAACAATGACCATATTGTGTGCACGAATTCATTTCAGGTACTTCGGGGCTGCAAGAAGAAGATAAGAGGTAAGGATGGTAGACGATACATCATTACCCGAAGGTAAAATTTTGGGTTGTTGGTGACAGTCAGACTAGGCATCTTGACAGCAGGTTCTGTGACAGGAGGGGATGCTCATGAAGTCGATGATTTTCCCCAGGGAAGGGGGTAGGTTATGTTGGTGATAAGATAGTTGAGTGCATGGCGGACCAAGGGAAAAGCCCATCGTCTGCCTGAGCGCTTGGGGAAACGATGTTGAGTGTGTAAGGAGTGGGGAAATTGCTACGGCGGTTCAAGGAGGCTGTAATAAGGTTAGGGACAGGGGTGGGGTCACTGTGGTTTTGTGGTGTCCTTCTAAGACGCTTTGTTGACGACTTGTGGTATCCAGGGCTATTGCTCTGAATTGCTGGCTGGCAATTCATTGCAAAGCCAATGGTTGGGCCTTTGTCGACAGCTGGGACCTTTTTTTTCCGGGCATAACCACCTCTCCGCAGGGACGTCTTGTCTGAATCCCTTGAAAGGGAGGTAGATGCACTGCAGGCCTTTTTAAGATAGAAAACCGGGGATTAGACACTGGGGTCGGGGTAAAGGTAACTTGCGACACTAGGAGGATTTTCAGAATGCAGGAAACTAAAGTGATTCGTAAAAAGAGAGAGCGGAGGGGTTTTAGTTAAAGATAAAGGGAAAATGGACAAAAAGAAGAGAGTTGCTTGAAGGTTTACTATACAAATTGTAGGAGTACTTTAAACAAGATAGATTTCGTGAGAGGAATAAATAGTGTAGAGGATTTTGATATAATACCTTTAACAGAAACAGGGTTTTGGTATGTCAGGAAAGGTATTTGATCCGGAGGTCGAGATAGCTGGGTATAAGCTTTTTTCACAAGGACGGGTTTTAAAGGCGAGGGGAGGAGTTGCGCTTTGGCAAGAGATACTTTGGGCAGTGTTGTGTTAATAATGTTATAAAAACAGATGATAACATAGTGTCTATTGGGTGGAGGTTAGGGAGGGACTTGAGAAAATGGTTTTGGGTGTAGTGTTAGGCCTCCAAACTATGTAAAGAGAATTCAGCTCCTATATGGCATGAAATAAACAAGGTTGCAAATATAATCGACTTGCTGGTAGGAGATTTTAATCTTAGGAACATAGACATTGTCCCCTATTTAATTATAGGAGACAACGACGCAGAGGAATTTTTAAAATTTAAATCCAGGATAACTTCCTAAGCCAGCAATCAAGGAGCCTATTAGAGGAGATAATATTCTAGATTTATTACTGACAAACAGGGAAGATTTAGTTACAGAGGTGGAGGTTGGTGGACATTAGCTAACAGCGACCATTATGAAATCAGATTTTGCTTAAAATGGGAATTGGAAAAATAGGTGTCATAAACAAGAGTACCTAATTTCAGAAAGGCAATTATGCAGGATTAAGAAGACACCTGGAGGAGATTAATAGGTGTGGGGGATAGAGGGGAAGAAATGTTCCAAGGTCAGCGCGATGACAGCTGGAAAGGCCAATTATGAAGGATTGGGAAGACCCTGGAGGGGATTATCGGGGGGAGGATAGAGGGGAGGAATGTTCCAAGGTGGCAGCTGGAAAGACCAATTATGCAGGATTAAAAAGACACCTGGGGGTTATTAACGGGGGAGTAGGATAAAGGAATGTTCCAAGGTCAGAGCGGATACAGTTTGGAAGTGAAGTCCGGGGCGGAGGAGGAGTAAACATTATTTGTAAGGAATTTTTTTGAAGGACAGAACAAAATAAATCCTTATAGGGCGATAAGATCAAGGAAGAGTGACCCGAAATAGATTACCACTAGTTTAAAACACAACATTGGAGTAAAAAAGAAAAATGTATTTAAGGTTCAAGCAGGACGGGTGAGCAAAAAACAGTATAACGTGATGGCGAGGACAGTGAAGAGATTAACAAGAGTAGCTAAGAACAATTATGAGATTAAAGTAGCAGGACAGGCGAAAAGCGACCCAAAGGGGTTCTATCAGGTATATAAAACAAGACAGGGGAATTAGTGGGGCCGTTAAGATTTGAGCAGAGTGAGGTCCTTAAATACGGATGGGATATGTGTAAAAATCTAAATGATTATTTTTTAAGGGGTTTTTACTGAGGAGGATACACAGACAATACCTGAAAGTGAACAGATGTTCAAAAAAAGCGATGAGGAGAAATTCAAAGATATTGTGAAAAACTGGGAAATGGT
Source organism: Chionoecetes opilio (assembly GCA_016584305.1). Lineage (NCBI taxonomy): Eukaryota > Metazoa > Arthropoda > Malacostraca > Decapoda > Majidae > Chionoecetes > Chionoecetes opilio. The sequence goes on along the minus strand of JACEEZ010018374.1, from coordinate 246,997 downwards.
GGAAGAGGGTATAGATAAAATGAAGAATTTTAAATCCCCCAGGACCAGATGAAGTGTATCCCAGAGTATTAAAAGAATGCAAAGAGGTTGTTAGTGAGTCGTTAGTGCCCCTTTTTAGGAAATCGGTTGGGATAGGCATGTGCCGTTATTGTGGAGGAAAGGAAAAAATAGCCCCCATTTTTAAAGAAGGGAGACGGACTAAAGCCAAATTATCGACCCGTAAGTCTAATGTCAGTGGTAGATAAATTATTTGAATCTATTATTGCAAAAAACATTAGAGGGACTTAGAAAAACATAGTTGATCATGATTCACAACATGGATTCACCAAGGGTAGGTCATGTCTCCCAATCTATTGAGTTTTTATAGGAAAGTTTATAGACGGCAGATAATGATAGGGATTATGATTAATATACCTGGACTTTATTTAAAGGGATTCGCCAAAGTACCATACGAGCGACTCTTAAGTCAGGGTTTAAAGGGTCATGGAACTAGATGGGAAAGGTTCATCGTTGGATCAGGCTTGGCTAAGTAATAGGGAACAAAAGGGTTACAATTAATGGTTTTTAAAAATTTTAATGGGGACAGGTGACAAGTTGATTCCACAAGGGTCTGTTTGGGTCCATTATTATTTTTTTATTTACATCAACGACTTGGATAGTGGAAATTTGCAGTGATATCAGCAAGTTTGCTGATTTATACTAATGTAGGTAGGATTTTTTGGATCACAGTCTGATGTAAAATATTGCAGGGAGACTTAGATAAACTTAATGAGTGGGTAGTCAGATGGGAGATGGAAATTTTAAAATTGATAAGTGCAGCGTTATGAATGTTGTGTAGAAAAAACCCTGGTATACACCATACGCTACCATATCTACCAGATAACTATCCCCTCTTCTTCAATGACCTCAACTGTCTCCTTCTTCTACAATGAACATTCTAGGACTTATCCTTTACTAAAAATCTGAACTGGAAATCTCACATCTCATCTCTTGCTAAACAGCTTCTAAGAAGTTAGGTGTCCTGTGACGTCTGGTCCCTTTTTTTTCTCTCCCCCCAATTGCTTGCTCTCTCTACAGGGGCCTTATCCGCCCATGTATGGAGTATGTCTCACATGTTTGGGGAGGATCCCTCATACACTCTCCTAAACAGGGGTTTAGTCAAAAGCTTTTCGTCCCCATCAACTCCTCTCCTCTGACTGACTGTCTTCAATTTTTAAATCAACCGCCGCAATGTTGCTTCTCTTGCTTCTTCTACCGTTATTTTCATGCTCACCGCTCATCTGAACTTGCTAACTGCATGCCTCCCCCCCTTTCCCGCGGCCTTGCTGCACAAGACATTCCTATTCATTCTCATCCCTATTATGTCCTCTTCCTAATGCAAGAGTTAATCAGTATCTTTACTCTTTCATCCCTTTCACTGGTAAACACTGGAGCTCTTTTCCTGTTTCTATTTTTCCACTTTCTTTTGACTTAAATCTGTTCAAAAGAAGAGTAACAAGACACCTCCCGAACTAAATTGGCTACCCCTCTTTTTTATTTTATTCTCTTACTGTCTTTTTTATAGGGACTGGCAACTAAGCGGGCTTGGTGTTCCCATTTTTGTTGTGCCCTTGGCCAGTTCTTTGTGATGTAAAAAAAAAAAAAAAAAAAAATACGCAATGTATCGCTGAAAAGATCAAGGTGAAAAAGAAACTTGGAGTGAGAGTGAGCCCAAAACCTCCGACCTAGAAAACAATGTATTGAGCTAGAAATAGAGCTAATAGAGTGTTAGGATTAATTACCAGAAGTGTTAAAAGCAGAAGTGCGGAAGTTTTTCTAAAGCTTTATCTGGCTCTAGTCAGAAACCCCAACTAGACTATGCGATTCAGTTTTGGGCTCCATATTACAGTATGGATATAGCCTTGTTAGAATCAGTACAGAGAAGGATGACCAAAATGATACACGAGATGCGTAGCTTTAGTTATGGGGAAAGGGGATTGAAGTTATTAAAGTTACACTCACTCGAGAGCGCAGAGTAAAAGGCGATCTGATTCAAGTTTTTAAGTGGATAAAGGGATTTAATAAGGAGAGCTAGAAAAGTTCTTACGGCTATTAACCAGGGTAGAACAAGAAGTAACGGATCCAAGCTGGGAAGAGCGTAGATTTAGAAAGGAAAAAGGGAAAAACTGGTTCACAAATAGGGTGGTGAATGATTGGAATGGACTCAGTAGAACAGGTAGTTAGTGCAGGCAGAGTCATTGGGGAGCTTAAAGAGGGGCTGGATAGGTTCATGGATGGGGATGGAAGGTGGATGTAGGTAGTGTTAGGTGGCAGGAACTACCACGTGTAGGCCTCGCGGCCTCTTGTAGCTTACTTATTTTATTATGTTCTATGATAACGGTGCATATGATAAATCAATATCACGGAAGAATTTGAAGGAATATTAATGTTTCATCATGCTCATGAAAAATTTGAAACCGCTACACGAGTTACTGAGAAACTTCTAAATGATATGAAAATTTGAGGATGGTTTAAAAATGTGCATCATGCTCTTGAAAAATTTAAAAAAGCTACTCCCTTTTACTGAGAAACTTTTAAATTATATGAAATTAACTATTGAAAAAAAATGAAAAGTCATTACTTATGCTAGAAACTGTACTACTGTCCAGTTGGTTCTAACGTCCATTGCAGCTGATCACACTATTTGAGGATAGGATTGCCAAGGGATGATGGAAAAGAATGTTTCCCCACATCGGTAACAAATACTTTCTTACTGTGACTTTTAGAGGATATTTCAGCTTTTAAAAAGCGCTGTTATTTCTTCTAAACAAGAATGGTTTACACGAGCTGCTATTCGTGTTGTACATAAAATGACTGCATTACAAGACATGAGCTTCACTTTCTAATTCCTTTTACGAGGGAAATTCCCCGCTGACTCTTTGATATCTTCATGATGACCTCCCTTCCATACCCCATTTCTTATTGTATAAGCCCCCAGACCAAAATTTAGTGATAAAAAAAGCCAGGAACAAATTTTTCCTAGCTGGTGATTTTGGTATATGTAAATATACTGATGATTGCTTATATATGCACCTACTGACTCATATATTCTAGCGATCCTGACTATTGTGCAGTAGTTGTTTTTTCAACAAAGCCTCTGTCTACAACCTCTGTCAAGTCCTCCCTTGTAAAAAATTTCCCGTTTTCTTTGAAAATTTAGATGGTTGTAATAATGCAACTAGTACTCCCCTTGATGTTACATTAAATTGTCGCAAACCTCCATCTCGCCAACTAGGCACGCAATAAAAGGCATGGGATTCTTACAATAAATCAATGATGGGACTATCCATGGAGAAACATTTTCCCTTCCTGCTTCATCCACACAAATTAAAGAAGCACCACTAGTTATTTCCCGCCATATCCATTCTCCAAGTTATAGTTTTTCTTTCTGGGAACATGAATTTATTATAAATTTATCTAATGTAAGCCTTTGCAACAGCATTGGATTGGAACCTGGCCTCTACCCAGATATATGGATCACATACAGCTCCTGATGAAACCGTGCCTTTCGGAACCCAGGCTAGTATGACTAGATGTGGATATTGCCCGCCTATTGTGGTCGTCTTGGTGTTCGAAGGTGTGTACTGCACGTATCGCTTCCTGGTTCTGCCTGCATGAGCGGTCCTCCCCAGTTCACGCCACCGTTTTCCCCCGGCCCAATTCACGGACGGGAACCTTCCAGGCAACAACACTGCCCTCGTCGCATATCTCAACGAGCGGGGACGCGCTCTTAAGGGAAGGGCTATGTGGTAAACCTACACAAAAAAGGAACAAGAAAGAAACAACGAAAATCAAGAGAAGAGGAATGAGGACAATAAAGGAAGGAAGAAGAATGAATTAAGTTAACTGCACAAACAGTTCCAGTTAGTTATCTATGATTTATTGATTATAAGACAGAGAGTAAGATTATCAGACACAGAGACTTATCAGAAATACAAAGATTACTCCCTAGCCATCAGGACAGTACAATTATTCACATTATAACTCACAGGTAAACACGCGGATACGGATAAGTGTACGTAGTGGTAAAATGACAAACCATGACTCCACCTATATGGGCGTGACCAAAGACTACTGTATACTGGACTTGCTTCTCAGTTTGGGCTATTTTTAGTGGAGGCTGATCGGCAAGGTAAGCAAGTGTTCCATGAATACAGTAGACTATGGTGTATCAGTATAAATGATATACTGTTATCTTCGTAAATGTTTGTTCTATAATATTATTAAATAAAATACAGTAAAACACACTAAAGAAATGCCATTATGAGAATCTGAAGAAATATGCAAGAGCTTAATATTAACTTAAACTCTTCGCCATTTAATATTTTGTGAGACATCTTATAACATGGAGCATATCAATAAAAGCTGAATGCTATTAGCTTTCCAATGATATATTTCGTTTCCAGATAAATGAATTAGCATCATGCATGAATTAGCTTTAGCTAAATAAATAACATCATCAATCGGGAAAATTACCCGATTAATGATGTTATTTACTAGGTTAACGCTAATTTATCTATGGTGCTAATTCATTTATCAGAAAACGAAATACAGGGAGGTCCCGTTATACGAGCATTCGGTATACAAGAATCCGATGATACGAGATGTGTAAATTAGGGTCTACTTTCAATATACGAGATCGAAAATCCAATGATACGACATTCAAACTGGGGTGAGTAAAATTATCAAGTTCAAAATGCGCGCTCTACCACTCCCGGGCTGGACAAAGGGGGATTTGGTTGACTCCAGTGAGGTCACCCCTAGCAAGCCGTGACCTGAAGGGTAATTAAGCATATGGCGCGGCCTGACATTTAGGGGTTATTAACCAGGTGTGCGACCCCAACCTTGGGACCACTACGCTACCTTCTCTTGTATCACGCGGCGTCTTCTACATTACAACGTCTTTTTTGCTTGTTATGCATGTTTTATGTTTAATTAATGTGCAGTTATATTATTTTGTGTGCTGTTTTCTCTTTCAGAATGCTTTTTATACAGAATAGGTAGTACAGTGTGGGTAATATAGACGCTGTGTGTTTGTTGTATTTGCTATAGTTTATTTTAGTTTGAAAAACATGTCTTTTTTTTTTTTTTTTTTTTTTTAATTGATGGGGTCCTGGAACCAAACCTATATTTTACCATTAATTATGTGTTTCGTTATACGAGATTTCGCTTTACGAGTATGCCAGGTGGAACCTAACTGCTCATATCTTCGGGACCTCCCTGCATATCAATGGAAAGCTATTAAAAGTTCGCTTCTATTGATATGCTCCATGTTATAAGTTGTCGCGAAAAAATATTAAATAGCGAAGAGCTTAAGTGAATATTAAGTTCATGCATATTTCTTCTGAGTCTCATAATGGCATTTCTTTAGTGTATTTTACTCTTTTTTTATTTGATAATATTATATAATAAACATTTACGAAGATAACAGTATATCAAGTATAGACGTCCAGCCTCTGGCCCCTTTGCTTTTGGCTCAGTTCTTGCGGCTGGAACGTGACAGCGAGCCACGTTCCAGCCAATTAACTCATTACGTGAATTACTCATTAAGGGCTTGTTCTATGCAAAAAGTTTGTTTAACAGACCCCCATTGATTTTGACAGCACTACTTGGAGGTCGCATGTCAGCTCAATCCGACAATAATTAGGAGTAGTTTACGCTAATTACTCATTATGGGCTTGTTTTACGCAGAAAAATTCTTCCGACGACCCCCATTGATTTTGACAGCACTACTTGCATGTCAAATTTCAGCTCAATCCGACAATAATTAGGAGTAGTTATACACTTTTTAGCGGAAACTTGGTTCCACGGGTCTTATGGTAAGCGACAGCGAGCGAAGCTCGCTGTCAATAATTTATACTGATAAACCATAATAGTCTACTGTATTCATGGAACACTATTTTACCTTGTCGATCCGATTGATGATGTTATTTATTTAGTTAACGCTAATTTATGCATGGAGCTAATTTATTAATCAGAAAACGAAATATAACAATGGAAAACTAATGCAATCCCACTTCTATTGATATGCTCCATGTTATAAGCTGTCTCGCAAAATATTAAATGGCGAAGAGTTTAAGTAAATATTAAGTTCATGCATATTTCTTCACTCGCATTGTGGCATTTCTTTAGTGTGTTTTACTGTTTTTTATTTGATAAAATTAAAGAACCAAACATTTACGAAGATAACAGTATATCATTTATACTGATAAACATTTGTCTACTGTATTCATGGAACACTTTTTTTACCTTGTCAATTAGCCTCCACAGGGCATGGGCGGGTTGGCGCAGAGCCCCAGAAACAAATTTTGTCCAGTATGCAGTAGTCTTTGGCGTGACCTAAGTAAAAATCACCAAAGATTGTAATCGTAATGGAGCTAAGATGTGAGGGACACACCTATATGGGCGTGATCCAGGTATGGGCCACCAATAATTGTATGTAAGGAAGACACCTTACAGTAAGAGAGAGTTTTCACTTAATACAAGTAATAAATATATAAGGCGAAGACACAAAAGAGAGAAGTTAACATTCTGAGAGAGATTCTCAGAAAGACCAGACTGAGGCCATGGCCACTCTGTTACTAGTAAGTTACTAGTATACGTTTTGTATTGCAGTCAAGATTTGTTGAGCTTTTTTTAATTGACAGAGAGCTTCGCTCGCTGTCGCTTCCCATAAGACCCGTGGAGCTAAGTTTCCGCCAAAAAGTGTATAACTACTCCTAATTATTGTCGGATTGAGCTGAAATTTGACATGCAAGTAGTGCTGTCAAAATCAATGGGGGTCGTCAGAAAAAAGTTTTTGCGTAAAACAAGCCCTTAATGAGTAATTAGCGTAAACTACTCTTAATTATTGTCGGATTGAGCTGACATTCGACATCCAAGTAGTGCTGTCAAAATCAATGAGGGTCTGTTAAACAAATTTTTTTGCGTAGAACAAGCCCTTAATGAGTAATTCACG
>JACEEZ010018374.1:187500-230000 GCA_016584305.1 Chionoecetes opilio | reverse complement strand
TTTTGATATGGCGACTAGGAGAAAAGTTTTTCCCTTGGGGGTTTCCCCAAACGGAGGTAATTGGCCCCAAAAAACCCCCTTTCCAACAGAGGGTTCCCCGGGGTCTTTTCTCCCCCTTTACGGGCCTAAAAAAGTTGGACTCCCCCGGAGGGTCACGCTGGCCTTGACCCCCAGGGTGGCTCAGTTTTGGATATGGCGCGGATCCCAATGACCAAAAAGAAAAACATTGTCCCCAAGTTTGGAAAGCTTCTCGGGAGTACGAGCTCCCAAAAAGGGCCCGCTATGGCGATCGGGGGGGGCTAAATCTCGAAAGAAAAGGATTTTGGGGGGTACTTCTCGAAAAACCTCTTCGACGTGGCACACGGGAATGCGTGACCCTGATGAAACCAGGAGGACAAAGATTTCCCTCCCCCAAAACGGGAGCCAGGACGTCGGGGAAAGGGGAGGGGCGGCGTCGATTCCGTCCTTGCTGCTCGGGAAACGAGGAAAATCTCTTCGTTTGGGAAAAAGGCCGCTCCCTTTTCCCCCCGCAAACAAGAAAGGGGGCCGCTTCCCCCATCTGTGCGCGGGTTTCGACCCTCGCCTTTCGTCCAGCCCCAAAACACTTCAGTGTTTGTCTCAGATAAAGGGAATCGGGGGCAGTTGGAGGAGCGGGTCCTCGAAGGGGGGGGGCAAAACGGGCCACGAAAACCATCGCCCCTCTCCGGGCACGGGCGGCCACGCGGATCAAAACCAAGCGACCGATCCCCCCCGCGACATACGTGCTTGACTGAAGCCGCACTTTTCCCCTGGGCCCCAGAACGTCGAAGGAGCTAAACCCATCAACCGCTCACCCCATCCGACCCCCAACGCTTGAAAACATGTGCGGCCAGGGCCCCTCAAAGATCAGAGGGGAAAGTTTCGGGGCGGGAACCCGCTGGTGGTCCAGGGGAGGGCCCCAAGCTCGTGAGGGCCCCCGACCACAAAAAGAACAGTGGACCGTCCCCCGATCATCTTTTTCCGGGATTGGGGGCGCCCAACGCTGGGCCGTCCCCCAATTTTGGGCAGGGAACGGGGAGAGAGCAGGGCGGCAGGGGGGGGGGGTCTGGCCCGGGAGACTTTGGGATTCGGGGAAAATCAGGTAGTGGGATGTCCTTCGACACCAGGGGCACCCAAACACCGGCCGCAGAAAAAGGGGCCTGTCCCCCTCATCAAAACAAAAAAGGGGGAAACCCCCTGCTGCATTTCCCTGTCTTTCCACCATATTGGAGCGGGTGGTAAAATTGCGGTTTTTTCGCCCGTTTTTCTTGGGTTTTTCCTCATCCCCCGAGCACCCTGCTCTTAAAAACGCTTAAAACCCTTCAGGGGGGAGGCACGACCGGGGAGGATTGGGCCCGGGGAATCATGGTGGAGGAATGGCGATGTTTCTAGAGGACGTAAAGGGATGAGGCTCTTCGATGGACTCTTCAAGCCCTTTTTCAAGAGCTTTAGGACCTTCGCGATAAACTACCGGGAAATTGGTTTAAAAATTTTTCATTTTCCCCCGGTTTGGGGGCCCCCTTTTCCCCGGGGGAATTTGATTCCTTGCTCCTGGGGCAATGCACCCCGGCCAGATGGATGTCAAAAATTTTATACTCCTTCAAGATTTGGGGTGTTTCCGGGGGGCCCGTTTTCCCCTTTAAAGAAGAAGGGGGAGCGTGGGCTCCCGCGGGGTTTTGCCCTTGTCGTCCGAGTCTACGCAAAGGCCCCGGATTGAGGCTTTTTTCTCCCCGGTTTAAGCCCCTCGACTCGACCCCGAATCATCAAGGCCCCCCCACCTACGACAAGATCGGGCCCTGAGATCGGAGACGGTTTGCGCTGGGCCCAAACTGTCAAGCCATCTGTGGTACGTGCAGAAGAACTGGTTGGGCTGCCTTCTTCGACTCCGGGCGTGTCCTCGAAAAACCAAAAAAGCCCCTGGTTTCGGGGCCCCACGGGCGAGAGGGGAAATTTTACGGAGAGGACACGGCTTTCCCAAAAAAAAAGGGCACGCTTTTCCAAAAAAAAGTCGGTCCGAGATTTTCCCCCTGGGAAAACTTCGTCATGTCCCTACTCTCCACTTCTTCCGAAAATACACCTGGATGAGGCCCCTTCCCCGATTCCGCCCCCGGACTCGTGGCAGATGGGAGGGGTTCCAGCGGGCCTCTCAGATCGTCCCCGGAAAACCTCGCTGGGTAAACCAAAGCGGGGGAAAAAGGAGTTTTCCCTTTATCCAAAAAGTTCAACGGATCCCTCCCCCAAAGGATGAGGAGCAGCTTCAGTTCCCCCTTCAAATGGTGGGGGGACCAACCCGGGAAACCCTTTCCCGGGCCCGCCGAAACGCACCCGGCCCACACCAGGGCCCCAAATGAGGAGCCCGGGAAACCCGGGTACCCCCCCCCTTCGAGCGGCTAAAACCTCAAAAGAGGGGGGACCCGGACCAGGGCCAGGGGTGAAAAGGAGGAGGCGTGGGCCAACCTCCCTTTTTGTGAAACCGGGTTTTGGCTGAAAATTTTTCTCACATAGTATTTTCCCTAACCTGAACATATATCCGGGTTTAGGAACATAAAGTTTCTAAAAAAATTTAAAAATTTTCATACATTTTAAGGACCACCCTAATAATATTATAAAAATATTATATTATATATAATTTTATATATATATATATTTGGTTAGTATTAGTATTATAATTGGTTTTTAATATGTTTTCTGTGTTTCCCGTGTTATGTATGATTTTATGTTGGGTTCCCCGGGGAAAACCTGGCTAATCCCCTCCTAGGGGAATCACTAATCCTTTTTTAATCGACCTCAGCCTACGCCAGAAAGTTCTCAGGTGTTCAGGCGTCAGGTCATCAGGTCGTCAGGTCTTGAGTATCGTGGCCCTTTATAAAGAGGTCTCCTGTAGAGGCAAGAGTCACTTAGACACAGACCTCTGTACTAGCAACTCACCAGTCTTCATGTCACCAAGTCACATCCAACCACGGCAGGAGCAACTCACCCGTCCGCGAGTCACCTTACCCACTGTTACCTTTTTACCTTTACCCAGAGTTAATAAACGACTATCAAAGGAGAGTTACCTGTTTCTGCTCACCCTAAAAGTGACATACCAAATCACTTTACACATGGTGACAGCGTCGGTCTCTCGTAACAGGTTAAACACTACTTCAAGCTGCCGCCCTCGCCGCCACTTACCACCCAAGCCACCTCCCACCTCACCGCTTGCTACGCCCAACTCTCCCACAACAGCCGCTCCACCACCACATCCACACCGGCATCCTACCAGGGCCGCCCTACGAATTCCAAATACATACCATACAAATATACACGGTTCTCAATCACCCGGAAGCTGGGAGTCTACATACCTTCACTTTTATCACACGCAGGCAGCGAGGGTAAAGTCCACCTCGTCTCCGCTTTCCACGGCCGCCCGCTTCGATTCATCTCCTCCACGTGCCTACGGATCTCCTTCCACGGCATCCCCGGCGCCAAGCTTCCACCAACGTTTCATCCACCTACTCCCACCGCCTGCTATCCCCGCCTCCTCTTCCCCACGCTGAGGTGATTTCCGCATCCTCCACCAACCTTTTTCATCAAACATTCGTTTAAGTCCCATATCATTATTTATTCCTGTGCTCTTCTATAGATAGCTTGTGTCTACATATGCTTGCCTATCCCGGTTGAGTTGTGACATACTTTTGAGTGGCATAACCTTTCTTTCTGGTTTCCATTTTTTGTAGTGCCATACCTTTTGTGGATACTGTGGCAGTGGTTTTCCACTTGTTATTTTATTCATTTATGATGTGTGCTGATAAGAAATTGACCTCCCTAGGGATCCTGACCTGTTTATACCACCCCAACGCTGTGTGACTGTTACAGCGTCTGTCCGTGGTCTGATACTCCTGCCTTTGTACTTTATGGTTCCGCTGAGTTACGGTATTTGTACTTTGTGGAAGCGTAACGGCTCTTCTTTTTAGTCCTTTTCTTTTTTCCTTTTGTTACATAAGTGATAAACTGCCGCTCCCACTCACACCATATGCTTTGTTCCATAAGTGATACCTAACACGTCTCCAACTTACACTGTGTTTTTCACTTTTATTCACGTTCTCGATATCGCGTGTTTTCCATATCTAAGTACTCTATCTAGGATATTTACATTATTATTATTACATTATTTGCCTACTGTTGTGTACTCGGATATTTTTTATTCCTTTCTCTTTCTTCTTTCACAAATTTCACCTGTCATCATGCACCACCAGCGCACAACTTTCAGTCACTCTGGTACACGATGGTTCTTCCTTTCCCAAATTCACAGGCAACAATATTCCAGTTACACATTACTACTAAAAGACGTTTGGGACGACGAAATCGCCGTCGTAACCTCACTGACGATGCAATAAAAAAAATCGCTCCACACCAACTAAAGTCCCGCTGTCACTTGTCTACCTGCCTCTGCAGGACAATACCTGCAGAGTGATTTTATTTCTCACAATTAAAGAACATATTACGAATTTAAGACCACATTCATAAATTTTCAGTGGCCATTCAAATCCGGTATCCTTGCTCCACTCTTTAGACTTGCAGACACTCACAAAAGGCAAGAACACCCTATCCCGTTTGTCGGCCTTACAAACAATCTCTAACGTCAATTTAGACTTAATAAACAGCTATATTTTAGGAATGGGTTTTACGAAAGATGTAAAATGAGTCCCTACAAGCTGTCGGTAACCTTTTTGAATGACTACACTTATATGTTTCTCATACACCCCTTCCACAGCTAAACAGGCGTCTGATAAACACTTTCACTTTGCTCCAACAGACACCTTAAGACTGCATTTACTTCCAATTTTGAGGACTCTTCGTCACATTGGTCTTCAACAATGCACATTCTTCTATGTCTGCTGCTGTATCGGACACAACCCCAACACCACCACTTTCTCCGCTCCGCTTTCTTTCTCTTCTCTTCTTTTTCTCCGCTTTTTCTTCTCCTTTCTCCCGTTCGTGCTCCGTTCCAGGAGGACGAAGCACTTTTAAAAGTAGTCCTCCTTTCAACTCAAAAACACTCGTTCCGCCTCACCAATCGCCCAAGACAACGCTCATCTTCCCTTCACGAACAGTCCCGTGCTAATCACCTCACCTGCCTCGTATTTGCTATTACGGCAAAGACACGGGGGGGGACACCGACCGAGCGTTGCTTTACCCGACAACGTCCTTTTCCAAACCAGCAGTATGTTCCACACGCTTTTGTGATCATACCATGGTCAATGTGGTCACGACACTTCTGAATGGTCGCGCCAGGACAAACGCTCCTCGTATTTCACAGCAACACAACACTTCTGAACGGTCGTGAAGGACCACATCTCCTCGCCATTCACGAACAGTATAACCCTCAATGAACTACCACGTGGAACGTCACGTCCTCAAGCAACACGAAACCATATCACACAGATGAACCTTCACTCCCTTTGTAATACTCATTTCTAATACACTTTGGGAGACCCAAGATTGTACAAGCTCTGAAGTCAACCAGCACTACTTCACCTTGTTTATTGGATACAGGTTTCTTTAGTAACTATCATGAATAAAGAGTGCTTTGATAACATCAGATCTTGTGCGTAATCGTAATTAATCATTTTAGAAACCTTCTGACCTGCAACTTTGTGGAATCGATTAACCGCACTCTACTTACTCTAGGTAAAGTTATGTTTAACACATACCTATTCCTGACTTGTCCACCTGTCAGCCTGACTTCTATATAGCAGACGGCATAACCATTCCAGCTGACGCTCTCATTGGCCGTCCTGCTCTAAACCAACAACATATAGACCTACCACCCACGCTTACATGGAAATCTATTGCGTGAACGTTCATTCCAGAGGTCTTTGAACAATCTAGAGCTTTTCCTGACTCTGTTCACACTGACATTGTCCTCCTCCCACTGCAATGCGACTCTCCCGAGTCTTTCCCAAGCTCTTAATTCCACCATGCAACTCCTACTGCATCTCTGATACAAATGTTTCTCCATTCCTAGTTCTCCAATTCAATGCTACACCACATTCACCATCCATACCATGTCGTTCGTTTCCGCTGGTCGCTTTCTCGCTCAAAACGAAAACCTAAGATTTTTCGTCGCGTATGTAGCCACATACGCTTCTACATCAATAACACCACTCCACTCCCGCCGAAGTCTCACTTACAAGGTCTTAGAAACCAAGCTAACACTGTCACGCACTGTCATCTCGGTCAAGCGTTGAGCTTCTATCGCACAGACCTGCACCCTGGTAGACGTTAGGGTAAAAAGGCGTTTCGAACGTCGATGCTATGTCCTCTCCTGAGACGGTCCTCATTCTGCTCTAGAGCTGTTCCTGCAGCGCTGTGCAGACTCAAAAATCATGGCAGATAAACCTTTATGTGGTTAACGTCAACCAACAGTTTCCGAGTCATCTTCTCACTGTGGTACACCGTCTTTTGTAACATTTTAACGTCACACCGCTGACGTTCGTGTCGACGAATGCCCACAAGAGTCCACGAGTTCAGTTAACTCAATCCAATTTCAGTTCAGACTCCTTCAAATTTGTCTGACCTTCAAGCTCATGGTGTCAAACCACAGACCCCATATCCAAGGATTCACAGGATAATTTGGGGGTAGCTTTATTCAACTCTTGACCGACTTCAGGAGTAGATGTGTCTCTCCCCGGTGAGACCTAGGTAAAACCAACGTCGTCCCTCATAAATTAAGTAAGCTTAGAAAGACGCCCAACTGCCTACATACCAGCGTATCGCATGGCCCACAGTATGAATGCCATTTTCGATCGTCAATGGCTCCTCCGAAATGCAACTGATGGAATCATTGAAGACCTCGGAGTCAGTCCATTCAATATGCCCAATGTTCCTGGTTCCAAAGAGCTCAGAGGTGAATGGCGCCCTGTAGTCGATTTCCGAGCTCTCAACAAACTGAACTGTTCCTTCTCGGTATCCCATGCCAGTCCTCGAGGATATTTGCAGAATTTAGGTGGATCATAACACACTGTTTTTTTCGCACATTGGATTTGTGCTCCGGCTTCCTGGCAAGTCCCGAACTTGCGCAGAAAGCGTGAATACCTGCTTTTTCTACAAACCCTCAGGACAATAACCCAGTACTGTTCATGCCTATGGGTCTTTCTTTTCTGATCACCCAGACGTTCCAACGCTTGAGTCAATTCCATATTCACTGGTTTAAATGGGTAATACACTTTTTTTCCTACTTGACGACTTGATCGTTTTCTCTAAATCAGCTCCCAGAACACTCTCCAGAGAAACTCAGAAAACAGTTTTCACCTCGTCTTCAGACGCAGGCCGAAAACTTAAAACTCTCCAATGCGCGTTCCCTCGACGCAAAAGAACTACCTTTCTTGCCACTTATTAACGCTGACGGTATTCAAACGTCACACATGACAAAGATCCGCGCTGTAACTACTTATCCTACTGCCATTCAATGTCAATCAAGTCCGTAGTTTCATAGACGTAAGCTCCTTATTACCAGCATACTTTATCAAAGGATTTGCCGCCATGGCATTCTCACACATCCTCACGTCTTCAAGACGATGTGCTTCCAATGTCTGACAGTCAGGAAAACGCTTTCCGCTGCTCTTAAGCACGCTCTCACTTCTGCGCCTGTTCTTGCGTACCCTGACTACACTAAACCTTATCAATTCTCAACACTACGCTAGACTAACACTGTCTCGGTGCGTACTCCAGCCAGACACGAGGTACACAACGCCCCCATCGCGTAATGCCTCCTCGTCTACTTAACAAGGCAGAGAAGAAACTACGCAGTGACAGAGATCGAAGCCCTTCAGTCATTTGGTCCTTAAAGAAGTGTCGTTAACTCATTCATGGCTATCCTATCAAGGTCCATTAACGGATCATAAACCCTTACTTCACAACCTCTTCAAAGGCCAAGGACCAGTCAGGACGCATGGCTCTGATGGTTTACCTTTACAATTCAAGATTTCATAGCTGAGTTTGCGTACATTTCAAGGCATAAGTAACGTTGCAGCTGATGCTCTTTCTCGGGGCAACTGTGCACTTACATGTCCCTGTCACCACGCAAAACATCGCCCCATTTGACACGCTTTCCTTTCTCACGATGATTCTCTAACACTGCTCAAACGCAATGACCCCACTGGTCAAAGTCATCTATTATAGCCTTGAATCAGGTTATGACTCTGTGACATTCCTAAGGTTCCTCTTTCACATTTACCTCCTTCCAGGAAACGTTGCTGTACAAAGCAACCACACTTACAGTAACATGAACCATCTCGTCTCATCCAACCAACTTGCATTCCTCCAACTCATGACCAATCTGTCCTTAACTAATTCATGACACACCCAGGCTTCACATCATGGCAGGAAAGACACTTTCACAAGCTAGACTAAATCTTCTGGCTCCCATGAGAAAGGTATCAATGACTACTTGAAGTATGTCATAGGTGTGCAAGAACTAAAGGTTGATATACATGCTCTGTTCCCATTCTCAGTTATCCATGTGCTTCAGCACCAAGGGGAAAGTGGTTCTTGGCATTGATTTTGTTGAACTCCTCTTACTGAACGTGGAAATTCATATTTATGGTGCTTGTTGATCATTTTTCACGTTTTTCCATTATTGCGTCCACTGCCTAACAATCAGCACAACACATGGCACGTGCTTTCTTGATCATGTCATTTGTCCTTTCACTTCACTCCCAAGTTCTGTTGTCTGTAACGGCACAGAGTTTTGTTAACAATTTCTTCATTCCTTGTGCCACCAGTTCAATATCATGAGTGTAATGTTCTTGCTTACCGCCCCAGGCTAACGGTTTGTAGAACGTTGTGCAACCGTAAATCCTTCAACACTTTTACGGATCCATTATTCTGACACTGGACACCCCTTTGGGACAACCTATGCTCCTCAGGTGATGGCTTCTCTGCAATTCCACCATCAACAAGTCTGTCGCTCTGAGACACCACATTACATTCATGTTTGCTCAGGAAAATGTCTTCCATATGATCTTTGTCCAAACTTCTAAGCCTATAAACAAATATGATACCTTGCAAGACTAAGGTTCACACGTTTCCAACAAATACACCAACGTATCCAACAATCCTTCTCTCTTAAAGCTGATATGCCTTCCTATATCACAATAAGTCAGAGCTCACACATTTACACTTACGTAGTGACATTGTGTATTCCTTGTTGCACATCAACACTCCCAATTAGACCTACGTTTGCGGCCCCTTCCGGGTCATAGCTCGGAACATGGACTAAGTTCAGATGCTTCACTTAACTGACGGCAACTAGAAAGTTGCCCACCTTGATTCTCTTAAGAAAGTTTTCCCAAGGCCTTACTATGAGGACCCTAACCCCGTTCCTGCTGATCTCCCTCCCTCAATCACAGCCCTCACCAGCTACTTCTACTACTCTATCACCAGCTCCCCAATCCTCTAGCCACCGGTTTATTTCCTCCGATTAGTGAGAGTAACTCCCTTCTGTTTCTCTCTTTCAATGTACCTTATGATGTAATTTGTACATAGGATTGTTATTGTCTTCAATAAAAAATTGCGTACCCATATTCTGTGTACCATGCCGGTACCTTCCACGATTTATGTTTTCCACATTATTTTTTAGGAGTACGTATCCTTTTCCTGTGTCCCTTCTCCTATTTTTTATTCTAATATATTATAGATAGGTATGTTTGTGTCCATTGTTTCTCTTGTGTCCCGTCTCCTTGTTATTTCCTGATTATTCCTTTGTCGAGATGAGGACCTATCTCGGGTAGCGTCACCGACATTGTAGGTTAGTATTATTATTATTATTGGTGTTCAACTATGTGTTCTGTGTTCTGTGTTCTGTGTTCTGTATTCTTGTAGTGGTGATGTTGGGTCCCCCTGAACACCTGGCTTAATCCACTCCCTAGGCAATAAACTAAATCCTCTTAAACTCGACCTCAATCTACGCCATATGTTCTCATGTGTTCAGGCGTCAAGTCATCAGGGCACAACCCAAAAAAAAAAAACAAAACCCTCGGTCAGTCTTGAGTATCGTGGCCCTTTATAAAGAGGTCTCTTGTGGAGGCAGTCACTTAGACACAGACCTCTGTACTATCAACTCACATCTTCAAGTCACCAAGTCACATCCAACCACGGCAGGAGCAACTCACCCGTCCGCGAGTCACCTACACCACGTGTTACCCTTTAACTTAACCCAGAGTTAAAAACGACTATCAAAGCAGAGTTACCTGTTTTTGCTCACCCTATAAGTGACATACCAATCACTTTACATGTAATATATATAATATATATATATATATATATATACAAATATTTATATATATATATATGTCTATTATATATATATATATATTTTATATATATATAGTATATATATATATATATATAGTATATATATATAATACTATATATATAATATAATATATATATATATATATATATATATATATATATATATATTATATATATATAATATATATTTATATATATATATATATTATATATATTTTTTTTTTTTTTTTATATATATATATATATATATATATATATATATATCTATATTTATATATATATATATATATATATATATATATATAATAATATAATATATATATATATATATATATATATATTTATATATATATATATATATATATAATATATAAATATATATATATAATATATAAATATATATATATATATATATCCAGTTATATATAATATCTATATATATATATATATATATATATATAGCATATATATATAATATGATATATATACTATCTATATATATATATATATCTAAGAGCGCAGCGACCCCATACAGCAGCATGGGATTCGCGATATGCTAATTTTATAAAATGTTTATACTCTCATATATTCATTGATATATACATATACAATTGTTTTCTTAATCATTTTTATAACCTTAGTTTGGTAGCATGGTAATACAACATTAAATCTGGGGTATTCAAATCAAGTGTATAGACGTCCAGCCCTCTGGCCCCTTTGGCTTTTTGGCTCCAGTTCTTGTTCTTGCGGCTGGAATTGTGGGTAGGCGAGCCACGTTTCCAGCCAATTTTACTCTTACGTTGAATTACTCATTAAAGGCTTTTAAAGTGTTTACGAAAAACTTTGTTTGGCACAGACCTCCTCCATTTAGATTTTTGACAGCACTACCTTCGATGTCAAATTTTCATCTCAAATCCGACAATAATTTAGGAGTAGTTTACTCTAATTACTCATTAAGGGCTTGTTCTACGTCTACTATCGCAAAACATCTCGTTCTGTTCTGACGACGCCCCATTGATTTTGACAGCACTACTTGCATGTGCAATTTCAGCTCAATCCGACAACATTTAGGAGTATTAATACTTTTTGGCGGAAACTTGGTTTCCCACGGGTCTTATGGTAAGCGATATAATCATAATCAAAAGTACAAATTTGTTGTTTATTGGGTGAGTGAAACTTGGTCTTAATATTGTTCATAATTTTGTAATTTGACTGCAAAAATGACCTCAAACACACTACTTTATCTAGAACTACACGTTAATATAAAAGAACAAGGACAGCATACTGGACAAGGAATTTTTTTTTTCTCGTATATAAACGTTTTTTTTTTTTCTTTTTTTTATTTTTTTTTTTTTTTTTTTTCCATGCGGTGCCTATAGCGACTAGTAAGGCAGTGGAACCCCAAGGCACGGCTCGCAGAACAGGATTTTTATAGTGACGCCTCCTGTGATTAGAGGCTCATGTGACGCCCTGACCCTTGTGTCCTCCGATGCACTCTCGCAATCGAAGGTAGAGTTAATTTGGACAGGGCATGTCGGTGTTCTTATCCCACTCGACGGTGCAGAAAGATTTTTGGTTTACGACTCAGTATCGAACTCGGGGTCCCCACACGATAACGCCACTGCGGAGACGCTAACAACTCTTCTACACAGCTTTCCCACTGTTTAATAAATATAATAATTCATTATTATTTATTCTTTGCAAAAGGAGGGGAGGAGGGGGCCATACCGCATGCCAACCCCCTCCCCCCCGCCATCCTCCCTATCCTCCCTTCGTATGGCCACTGCAATGTGGTTTATATACCCACCCCTGTTTTCCTAAATTTTTTTTTTTAGCTGTGGCCTATCTATTGGCCAAGGATATGTAGCCCTACTTACTCCTAGGGTTGCTTGCAGTCAGCAGTAACATTTGGGGCAGAGCTTGCTTGGACCCCATCGTTTTGTTTATGTGTGAAACCCCCAGAATATTTCCTATCACCAGCTGTTCTTTTTTGGAGAGTTTTGAGAAAATCGTGTTTGTAGAATACTTGTGGATTTTAAATAATTCACTAGCTCGCAAAGCCCGCCCTCCTGGGCTGACTTTTTGGCTAGCTCCTGCAGAGGGCTATTTGGTGTGCCTTTGGCCCACCACCCTGTGTTTTTTGGTGGGCCCGAAGGCCCACCAAACAATGGACTCTTTTCCAGATAGCCCGCCCCTTCTACTTTCCTGAAATCATGGATTTAGAAATGTATGTATTCCCCCCCCCCATTCACTCACCCGATTTACCCATCACCCCCCACCCCCACCCATTCACCGTCACCCATTACCCATCACCTCACACCTGACCCCCAACCCATTCACGTCACCCCATTTACCCATCACCCCCCCACCCATTCACTCACCCCCATACCCAATCACCACACACCCATCCACCTCCACCCATTACCCCCATCACCACACACCCATTTCATCACATCATTACCCATCACCCCCCCACCCATTCATCACCCAACCCATTACCCATCACACCCCACCCATTCACTCACCCATTACCCATCACCACACAGACCCCATTCACTCACGGCCACTATACCCATCACCTACCCCCACCCCATTCACTCACACGCATTTAACAAATCACCCCCCAACCCTTCACTCACCCATTACCCACCATCACCACACACCCATTCACTCACCCCATGTACGCATCAGACCCACCCGCCCTCACCCCACCGACCCCCCACCATTCACTCACCCAATACCCATCACCACACAACCCATTCTCACCCATTACCCATCACCCACCCCCCACCCATTACCCATCAACCCCCCACCCCCATTTCCTCACCCATTAACCATCACACACACCCATTCACTCCAACCCATTACCATCACCCCCCACCCATTCACTCACCCCCATTACCCATCACCACACACCGCATTCACTCACCCTTACCCATCACGTGCCCCCCCCCCCCACACCCATTCACTCACTTCCCCCACCCATTCACTCACCCATTTACCCATCACCACACACCCATTCACTCACACCTTTAACCCATCACGGATTACCCATCACCCCCCAACCCATTCACCTCACTCATACCCATCACCACACACCCATTCACTCACCCATACCCATCACCCATCACCCCCACCCATTCACTCACCCTTATCCCATCACCCCCCACACAACCATTCACTCACCCATTACCCATCAACCAGGACACCCCCCCACCTATTCCCTCAACCCATCACCCATCACCCCCACCCCATCACCCCCCACCCATTCACTCACCCATCACCCCACACCCATTACCATCACCCCACCATTCACTCACCCATTACTCATCACCCTACATCAAGGCTTCCTCAATTCTCGCAACCAACTTTTGTTTTCACAATTCTCGCTAATAGGCTGCTAAAAAAAAAAAAAAAAGTGATCGGATCATCTCATAAGTGGGCTTATGACCTTCCCCTGGTCAACCTGATTCCAAAAATGTGCCATATGAGGTGTTTGCGCCACGGGGGGCGGAACCTATACCACACACACACACAGACAGACAGACAGACAGACAGACAGACAGACAGACAGACAGACACACTTTCGCTTATATTATTATAGAAGATGTACAATAGCATGAAACTTAAGTGTGACTCTGGGACTGAGACTGACTACTGAAACATTTATCTGCACCCACATTATTCCGTTGAGGTTTTTGTTTACATTTTTGTTACGCTTGGGGCTAAATGGCCCATTTACACATGAGGTAAAATGGCTCAGGGTGCCATTTTACCCTCAATTGGTCTATTTTACCTTCTGATCTGCCATAAGTCTCTCTGAGACGAGGAGGCCTGGCAGTAGCGAGACTATATAGGGGGGTTACACCTACTACTGAACCGGCATGAGCAATGGTAACCGTGTCAGGGGAGTAGCTATAGGAATCTCCAGCAAACTGCAGCCGACTGTTGTTAAGGTTACTCCGGTTGATAAGCGTATAATGCGGGTGAGGATGAAACACATTCTGGGTTTAATGTATCTTCTTGTGGTGTACGCTCCTATCGAGGTGTGAAACTGAAGAGAAGGAGATGTTCTACGCCATACTCGATTCTGTATTAGACCAGTGTCCTCTTCGGGATACACTCAATTTTGGCGACTTCAATGCTACTACTGGCACTGTGAGATATGGCTATGAGTTATGTGTAGGTCACCATGGGTCCGGTTGTTACCCTTTTCTGTCTTGTTATTTTACAGGTAACTGGGGTCAATCTATTTAAAATACAGAGTCACTGACCTGTAGGGGTGATTGCCTAAGTCAGTTTTCTTCAACCTTTTTTGATGTCGTCCACCCCACCACCCCGGTTATATATGGCTATATATATATATATATATATATATATATATATAGATATATATATATATATATATATAATATATATATAATAATATATATATATATATATATATACATATATATATATATATTAACATATATATATATATATACATATATATATATATATAATATAATATATATTATATATATATAAATATATATAATATATATATAAATATATATATATATATATATATATATATTATATATATATAGTATATATATATATATATATATATATATATATATAATATATATATATATATATAATATATATAAATATATAATATATAAATATATATATATATATCTTATATATATATATATATATGATATATATATACTATATAGTATATATATATATATATATATATAATTTTATATATATATTAGGGTACGCCGTATAACAAAAATTCTTTTTCTCAACTTTGGCATGCCAATTTCCTATGTAAAATGGAATTCTAAGACGATTTTATCTACTTCCATTTTTGCATTTGAGCAATTCTTACTATGCAAAATCGCTCTTTTATATTGCACCCTTATCGAATAATGCTTAAATGAGTATCCGGTTGGTCCTGTTTATTGGATCATGCACCAATATGAGTTCCAAATGACTAGCGTGGTAAGCTCTTTCTAATCAGTTGGTTCATCAGGCACTACATCACAGTGTCACAGCCTCTACGTTGGCCTAGAACGTGTCCATCATGTCCTTCTTAGACCTGAAGCAGGGCATGGTCTCCCGGTGGTGGGCCCGAGCCCGGATGAACCCGTCTCTGGCCTGCTGCCCCACCACTGCTGCCGCAGCCTCTGTCACCTGCTTCACGACTCTTTCGGAGCTCTGAATGTGGATAGAGAACTCCGGAACCTCGTACGGCTTGACCACGATCTCCTGGATCTGGTCCCCGGACAGTGAACAGGTAAATGCCGGGTCGTGCACCTGGCCAGGCTGCCAGCTGATCAGTGTCTGCAAGCTGGTGGTTGACAAGTTCAGCTGGGGTGTGATGCGAGTTCTTACACTGGTGTCCCCATACTCCTCGCCAGCCCTCAGCTTCAAAATCTGGGTCACGGCAACCTGCGGTCGTCCTCACTCTGACTCGCCATCAGCGAGAGGAAGACACATTCTGAGTGTGCGAACCATGCTCCTGTCCGCACGTAGAAGGTCACAGCTGTTTGGACCTTCTTGGGCTGCGACCTCATCACTCTGAGCTGCGTGAGGATGTGCTTGGGGCCATCCTCTAGTCTGTGGTGAACCTTGATGTCGTAGTAGAGTTTTAAATACACCTGCAGGCAGTACTTGACTAGGGTTTCCAGGGTGTTCAGTTCTTCCCCAGTCAGTCCATACTTTTGGCCACATTACCGAGCGACTGGGTGTGGGAGCCATCTGGAGGGGCCCCTTCCCAATTGGTTCTAATTCATTTATCGGATAACAAAATATAGCAAGGGAAAGCTAAAAAAAATCGCTTTAGATACCCTTCATGAAAAAAGGTGATCGCAAATTTTAAAAAATGGGAAGAGTTAAAGTGAAATTAAGTTCATGCATATTTTTTCATAGTCTCGAATGGCTTTTCTTTAGGGTTTACTTTTTTTATTTGTATATTATAGAACAAACTTTTACGAAGATTACGTTTCATATATATGATAAACCCATTTTTGATCGTATATATAATAATATAAATCCGAGGGGCCCCTCCGACTTCGGGCCCTTGCGGGGACAGGCGATATTCCGTGGCAGTCCAGGTTATAGGGGTCTAACTTATAATAATATATAATAATAATTATACAGGGTAAAAAAGACATCGTATACGGGGGTTTGTTTTGCGCAACGTTTCGCCAAAGGCACTTGCATCATCGGGCAAAAAAATTGTTAAAAATTTAATATATTGCAATGCTAAAAAGGAAATCTAAAAAATTTTTTCTAAGAAACAAAAAAATATTCCAAATTTATCAAAAATTACTAACAATAAATAAAATAAATTTGATTTAACGGACCTTGGTGTGTATGCTGTCTGATTTGGTAAGGGACTAAATAAAACACAAAATTTTCGTGGGTGACTTTTTCGTTTGTGTGGGGCGATCGAACCGAGAGTGGGGGCAATCGAAACAGTGGTATCATTTGAGAAATTGATTTTGGGGTGAAATGACTTGGTTTTTAAGATCGGGGGCAAATCTTGATGTGTATAGTTTCTAATAATTTAGGTCATAGGGTATGTCCCTTGGATAGGATCTAAAGTCTTTATAAAAAAAGGGTGATCTAAACAGGAGTGTGAGCGGATTGCAGATTGCGAAGGGAAGAAAGGGGTGACCAGTACGTGCAGAAAAACCTTTAGCTCAAAAAGCCTAAGGGTTAGTTTCCTTGTCGTCTCGCCGACGTATCTAGCGTTACAGCTAAAATTTAAATTTTGTAAATTATGTTAGAAATAAGGGCTTTGGGTATAGAAAAACCTCTCTGTTCCTCGGAACACTCTGTTAATAGGGATAAATCTAATTAATCTTTTAACCGTTCTTTAACTCCTGCGGGAAAAAAAGTTTACTCTCACTCGGATTCCTTTTGCCTTCCCAAAAATTTAATTTAAACCATGTAAATCACTACTTTACATTTGAGAAGTTGTTTACACTTAAAAAAAAAAGCTAAAAAAAAACATTTTAGGATGGGATAATTTAAATTTAAAGGGCATCCCACTATTCCCCCTTAAATTTATCGCAAATTTCAATGATTTAAAATTCTTTCCCCAAAACTCCCAAAATTCAATTTGATCCCCTTAATCCCCCTTAAATATGATATACTATCCTAATCACTAGACCCGAAAAAGGGACGCGGCCAGTAATTTTAGAAAAAACTGAGAAATTTAACAAAAACAAACCCATCCCTATGATAAAACAAAATTTAAAAAGCCCTCGCTGACAACACATTTTTTTTTCATCACTAAAAGGGAGGATAGACTTACCGTACCTTAGAACATACAAATAATCTTTAAAAAGATGTTTTCCTTTATATATTTCAGGGGCTTTCCCCTGGTGTCCTTTAGGGGATCCCAAAAAAACATAAAATAGGAAACCCCTTGTCCTATTTTTAGTACTTAGCACCTTTAACTAAAACCTAGCAAATACTTGTCCGTAATTGACCCATTAATATAATAAAACCACAATTAAGAACCCCCTTTAAATTTTCCATAAATTTAAAAACAATTAACGAAAAAACGCGGAAATGGCTATTTTTGACACCCAATCACTATTTACAAATTCCATTAGATGAGATATTGAATAATCCTGAAATTTTTTTCTAAAGCTCCCCTTTTTCTTAAACACAAAAAAACAATTCTCGATTTTAACTTTAGCTATAAAAACCTCCTTATTTTTAAAAAAAAATTTTATGCCCAAAAACTGATGGGTTTTTCCAGGGGTCGTGTGGGCCCTTTCATTGCTAATGCTTTTTTTGTCACCATGGGAATGGGCTTTTAAAATGTCCTAACTTTTTAAAAAACCTTTTTATTATAAACTATGAGACGACACTTTTTTACTTTTTAAAAATACCGAGCACATTCCCTTATTTTGAAGTACCTTAATTTCAGCCCCCAAACTTTAAAGTTCACATATGAAATTGAAAAAAAAATCATCACTACCTTTTTTGATCCCCTAGTTATTCGTAAAAAAAATTACCTACCCCTCAGTCTATAGAAAAACTACTTTCATGGCTTAGGAACTCAAAAATGTTTTATTTATCCCCAACCTTTTTAAATCAAAATATTAAAAACCCTAACACAGATGCTATGTTTCTCATCTAATTTGGTTTTTCCTTGATAATGAGATCAAATTCCTTACTAATTTTTTCAAAAACAAAGGTTCCCCCTCAAAATTTAATGAAAAAATCATCTCAAAGTTTTTAGATAAAAAATTAACCCCGGGCGAAGAACCCGAACCCAATTAGACAACACTATTTTAAATTTCCCCTTTTTTTGGCCCTTTTAGTTACACCCCTTCGGAAAAAAAAAAAAAAAATATTAAATTAAGTCCATCTTCCTAACTCAAAATTTAAATTTATTTTTTCCCCCAAATTCTTTACCTTAAGAAAATCATTTTTAAATAAAAGCTCTTAAACCCAAAACCCTTATTTCTAAATAATTACGAATTTAAATGTTCTAGCTGTAAGTAGATAGTCGGGGGAGACGACAAGGAATTCAACCCTTTGCTTTTTGAGCATAAAGGTGTTTTGCACGTATGGTCACCCATTTCTACCTTCGCAAAACTGAAACCCCTCACATCAATGATTTTTGTCACCCTTTTTTTATGAAGACTTTAGTATCCATCCAAGGCACACTACCCCAGTGACCTAAAAATTTTTAGAAACTATACCATCAAGCATTTTGTCCCGATCTTTAACCAATCTTTACCCAATACATATACTCAAATGACTACCCCTGTTTCGATTGCCCCACTTCGGTTCGATCGCCCCACCAAGCTAAAAGTCACCCACGAAAATAGTGTTCATTTTAGTCCTTTCCAACTCAGACAGCATAACACCCAAAGGGGCCCCTTTAAATACAAATATATTTATTTTTATTAGTAAAATTTTAGATAATATAGGAAACTTTTTTGTTTTTAGAATTAAATTTTTTTGGGTGGTTTTTAGCATTGCAAAATATTAAATTTTTTAATTTTTTAGCCTGATGTGCCAAGTGCCCTTTGGGGGAAACGTTGCGCTAAACAACCCAAGCATGACGAGTGCTTTTCACCCCGAAACATCAAGATGACCAAAAAAGAAAAACAATTATATTATATATTATATATATTATATATATATATATATTTTATATATAATATATTATAATATTATATAATATATTAACATATTATATATATCTAATATATATATAATATATGTTATATATATAGTAATATATACATATTATATATATATATAATATATATATAAATAATATATATATTATTTTATATAATTTTATTTTATATATATTATATTAATATATTACGTTTAATTTAATATAAGCAGTAACTGTGTTTAATGTTAGTGATACCTGATTAGGTGATGCTATCCCGCAAAGGGAGTTTTAATTTACCCCCCCAGAGGCACACGTCAAATGTGGTAGGAAAAAAAAAGAGTTTGAGCGTTTTCTTTTTAAAACTTGTTGTATATAAGTCCCCGTAAGAGGTATACAATATACAGTTTATAAACCATGTACAATGTAGGGGAACAAAAATTAAGTCACGGTTTTCTTTACAAATGGCCAATGAAGTAATGTCTTGTAGACGGGCCAGAACAAAAAATTTCGTGACAAGTACACACACACATTGCACACCCAAAAGATTCTCAAAGGAGTGTCTATCGGAACGCTTTGGGTCGCTCTCTTTTTTGCCCCGTCCCGGTGTGCAGGATCTATTATAAAGGATTTTTTTTTTTTTTGACAGTTGCTTACACATTCTTGATTTTTTCTCCCCTTTGATGACTGGTAATCAGGCGTGGATGATGTCACAAGCCTGACACAATTGTTTTCACATTCCAGGTGTTTATCAATTGTGGTATGGGCAATCACTGTGTTGTCTTACACCCAGACTGGGATAGCAGATTTAATGGCATGGGTGGCAGTTCGTCAGCATAATGTCTAATAGGTGGAGTCACCTCAGAGAATACGGGGGGTTTGTAGGGCACACAGACACGCACACATCCTGCTTTTGTTAGATACTAAATTACCACATACATATAAAATCTATCCAGTCTAATATTGCTCGGTCAACTTCCCCTTACGTCCCGCGATGGTCTAGACTCTAGAGGGCTAGAGACATGTATACAACAAAGCACAATGTGTTAAAGATTTTCAGTGTTCCAACCTCCTTAAAAAAGCCTATACAATTTTAAGATTTATTGAAACGTAACAAAGAGGATCCCCCTAAAAAGTTTGGTATAACAGGGTAAAGGGGGGGGGGGGGGCATCAGTAGAGCGCATACCTCCCCCCGCATATAAAAAAATAAAAAAAAAAAAAAAAGTCAAATATATATATTATTATATTTTTATATATTTAAAATTATATATATATAATATATATATATATTATATAATATATATATTATATAAATATGCACTCAGTATGAGCGCATAAACCCCCTGCCCAATATTTCATCAATTGGGTTTCCATGGCAACAGTTGTAATAGATTTCATCAAAAAAATTTAAAACAGTTTTCCTTATACCAAATAGATTGGTATACCGAGTTTGGTCCAAATCTATTTGTAACTTTCGAGAAATCCTGTCACTAACAAAAGCAAAGACAGTCGGGGTGAAAACATAACCCTCCCAAATTCGTTGGCGGGGGTAATGATATATGGATAATGCACTTTTGGGCATTAAAACACTGGTAGACTATTTTACAACATAATCTAAATCTGAGCAATTAGAAAAAAAATGAACTCAAATTTTTTAAGTAATGTGTTAAAATCCCTGCAAATACATTAAGAAGTGCGTTGTGAAACTTCACTGCGTTGTCACTTTAAAATACTCGAAGGGTTGAGTAAAGACAAAATACAGTAATTACCTCCGCCAACGAAGTTGGAGGGGTTATGTTTTCACCCCGATCTGTCTGTCTGTCTGTCTGTTTGTTAGCGTACAGGATTTCTCGAAAAGTTACGAATAGATTTGTACCAAACTCGGTATACCAAGTCTATTTAGTATAAGGAAGAACTGATTTAATTTTGGAATAAATCTATTGACAACTGTTGCCATGGAAACCAATTTATGAAATATTCGGCCGGAGGTATGCGCTCATACTGAGTGCCCCCCCCCCCCCTAGTTGGCCCTGAGAGCGTAAGCAATCGCACTGGCAGTTTTATCGATATCATTTATTAATTATTTTTACTTAAAGACCTGCTTCTATAAACTTGAGGAGTACGGCTGTTAAGCTAATACAATTGAGACTCCGGGTCTTTAATATAAATTATCAAGTCAAGTTATGCATTTACTTTTTTTTTCTAGCATATCAAAGAGTAATGTATTTATTAACCATTCTCTGAAAAGTGAAAGGAGCTGTTTTCAGCTAGAATAGTATTCTAAGCAATAAAAAGTGTGCATAAGGAGTGCTAATGGCAGTAACTTTATTTGACAAGGGGGCCTTTGGCACCTGGCTGCTAAATTATTAATAGTTTTGTTTTATAATATCCTTACAAAGACTAATGTATTCCCTGGCAGAGTAACTTCGGCTCAATAGCACTAGTGTCCTAAGGAAGAGTCTTCGGCAGGAACAAAAGCAAAAATTACCTGAAACTGATGTGTTAGAATCAGACATCTGGTTAGTAGAGGATATTTATTATCTGAGGTGCAGTAAGGTTATGTTATAATCCGGAGATACTCGGTTTTTTTTTTTCATTCCTCAATTTAAGAGTTAATTCCTCAGACAAAGGTTAACTTCCTTTTACTGTCATTACCTGTTTCGTCAGAGGCTAGGAGTTCATGTGTTATACAATCCTAGCAACTTTTCTTCGGTGAATAATTCACTCACTTTCTAACTTTGTTGAAGAGCCTATAAATTCATAAGTACAGCTTTAATTAAGTTAACTAATATCACCCATCTCCTGGCTTTTATGGCAACTCAAAAAGGAGAATTAAATATATATATATATTACATATAGGGATGATATGAGAAGCGAACAAATTATTAAGAATTACAAGAAATTATGAAACATTAGTGGTAAGCAAATTTAAAACATCTACAGAAAAAATAACTGACAAGTCAAACACTTAAAACTCCTTCACATGGCTGGTTAAGCAGAAATAAATATGTAAGTAATTATCTCTCATCATTAACTGTTATGTAAACAAGTGGCGATGATAGGGAGAACAATAATATAAGTCACGGTGTTCTTTACAAACGGCCAATGAAGCTAAGGTCTTGTAGACGGACCAGTACAATTATTTACATGACAAGTACACACACACACACACACACGCACACAGGTGTGTGTATGACACATACTCTCAAAGGAGGCTGCTATCGGAGCGCTTGGTGTCGAGTCTCCTCTTGTTCTGCCTGTCTCCGGTGTGCAGACCTCTATTATAGAGGATTTTTCTTTTGTTGACAGTTGCTTACCCATTATTGTATTGTCTCTCCTTTTGATGAGTGGTAAGCAGGCGTGTGGTGATGTCACAAGCAAAAACACAATTGTTTTCACATTCCAGGATGTTTATCAACTGTGATATGCGGCAATCACTGTGTTGTCTCTACACACCAGGCTGGCTATCCACGTCATCAATATATGGCATGGCGTGGCTATTTCGTCAGCATAATGTCATCAAAAGGTGGCGTCGCCTCAGACAATACAGGCGACGGTAGAGGCACACAGACACACACATCTTGCTTCTGTTAGATACTAAGATTACCACATACATATAATATATATCTAGTGCCATAATAGTAGGTTTTTAGTATCAGAGACCAGAGCTGCACCGCTGGACATGGTATAGTAATGCAGGAAGGGCAGCTAAGTAGATCGACCACATCCTCTTTAGTACTTGTTGAAGGATCCTCCAGAAATGCTGGGTTTACCGGGTTGCTGAGTTATTTGCAATTGATCACAGAGTTGTTGTTGCTACACTTAAGCTTCATGTCAAGTCCAGAAGAATTTCAAGAAGTAATCATACTGTGTTTCATCTTGAGAAGCTGAAGGACTTGACATGTGCCCACGAGTATGAAGTGGCAGTCTCAAATCGGTTTAATGTACTCGGTGCCCTCGAGGACCCTGTAGAACTGTGGGATACCTTCAAACATGAAACTATCCAGGTAGCCAAAGAATGCATTGGGGAGCGTCCGAGGTCAAGGCGTGATTTTGTTTCGACGAAGACGCTGGAGAATATCGAGGAAAGTCGCGCTGGCAGGCTTGCTGGGAACCAGTACCAGTACAGGGCTCTGTCACGCAAGACTAGAATTCTCCTGGGAGAGACAAGGAGAGGTATGTCAGGAGTCTCGCTGAGGATGTCGAGGGCCATTTGAACGCTAATGACCTCCGAACCGCCTACCGAGCCCTGAAGAAGCTCCGTTCCCAATCTCTATCTCGGACGAGTGCTATCCGAGCATTAGATGGACGCCTCGTGTCGGCCATGGATGAGCAGATTGGGCTGGACTGAGTACTTTGGGCAGTTTCTCACGGTGGACCCTATAATTGGGCTACTTCACACCACTGTTTTTTTACGGACAGCGGATGCCAATCCTCTCATTGACGAAACCGCACCCTCTCTTGACGAAGTCAGAGAGGCTGTAGCAAATTTGAGGGGTGGAAAGGCAGCTGGTGTTTGTAATATCAGTGCGGAGATCCTCACAGCTGGGGGTGAAGCCATGCTCCGCGGGTTGCATGCTGTCTTGACTGCCGTGTGACAATCAGAGGTACAATTCCTCCTGACTGAAAAAGGGGTCTGGTCGTCCCTATCTGGAAAGGGAGAGGAGACCATCAGAACTGCAACAATTACCACGGTATTACCATGCTCTACGTGCCAGGCAGGGTGCTTGCACATATATTACTGACATGGATCCGCAGTCATTTGCTGAAGCATCAGAGACCTCAGTTGTCTGGGTTCACGCCTGACAAGTCAACAACGGACCGTATCCTAGCGCTTTGTGTCCTGTTGGAATGCCAACGTGAGTTTCGACAGGGGATGCTTGCAGCCTATGTTGATCTCACGAAGCCGTTTGACTCAGTCATGAGTCGTGATCGTGACGCAATCGTGATTCACTCTGGGATCTTCAGCGACTTTGCGGGATTCCTGTAAGGACTATTGGTCTGATGACTGACCTCTACTATGGGACTGAGAGTGTTGTAAGGTCTGGGGGAGGTGTATCCAGCTTTTTTCCTGTGAATACAAGAATGAGGCAAGAGTGCGTCCTTGCCCCATCACTTTTCAACACTTGTATGGAGTGTTATTGGGTAAAGTTGTAAATTTAAGTGATTGCAGAGCATCCCTCGGCAATACCCTGATCACGGATCTTTTTTTGCCGATTTTGCAGTAATCTTTGCCGAGTCGCTGGATGTCTTAGTGATGGCTCTCGAGGAGCTACATGAGGAGGTAAAGCCTTTGGGACTTGAGGTGACCTGGCTCAAGACCAAGGTCCAGGTGTTTGGAGGCTTACTAGATGAAACAGTACTGTCTGTTCATGCGTGCGGCGAGCAGATTGTGATCTTGGAAAGTTTCACATACCTTGGTAGGAATTATAACTATTGATTTTTTTACTGTCAAATGCACAATAGGTGCATCCTACTGGAACTTAAAGCAGACATGGGGTAGTCGTAATCTGTAATCGTAATCGATTACATTCGATTACAGTAAGTAATAAGTAATAAGTAATCGTAACTTTAATCAATTACAGTCTTAATTTTATAAAGTAATCGTAATTAGCTCATGTAAGTATGTCACAGAACAATTGTATATACGTCAGTCTTTTATAAATGACGACGTCACTTAGTAACGAACAGGAAGCAGCAAGTGTTCAGAGCGAGTGTCGAACGGTGAGAACGACAGGAAGGAACAGCTTGGACCGCAAGACAACTTAGACGCTCATCTTACGAGCTGCGCCGCACTCACTGGCTGGTTTATATATTTGGTTATAGAAAAACTAAGCTCCTTAATCAATCATCAATCAAAGGGGGCATACGCCAGGGAAGGCTTGTCGCCTCGCCCATCCTACGACGCCACTCCCGGAGGTCACCTCGAGCGAGTTCCCATTCGGGCTCCCTTTCCATACCAAGCAACTTTCGATAGGAAAAATCCACTTACCCCAGCCACGAGCCTTGTGGTCGCCCCCTTGACCTCTTCCACGCCGGATTGTTTCTTACAGATACAACCCGATGGGAAGGATCGGTTTGAGGGTAGCGTGCCACATGACCATATAGCCCTAGTTGGCGCTGACGGACTATGCGGGTAATAGGCCTCGATTCCATCTCACGGTGCAATCGCTGGTTTGACACATAATCCTCTCAGCGATGCCCTATGATTCTTCGAAGACACTTATTACCAAAGGCATCGATTCGCCTCTTTAAGTCGCTATTTAGTGTCCATGTCTCACGACCATAGAGTAAGACAGGGATCTCAAGCGACTTTAAGATACGGATTTGTCCTCCTGCACAGGTACCGACAAACACCAAATACTTTGCCAGCTGTGCGAGTCCATTACATTATTACACTGTGGACTATGCCAATCCGCCGTAAGACTTCTTGACGTGACCCGCCGTCATTATGGACTGCGCTACCAAGGTATGTAAAACTTTCCAAGATCTCAATGTCCGCACCGCACGCATGAACATACTGTACTGTTTCATATAGTAAGCCTCCAAACACCTGGACCTTGGTCTTGAGCCAGGACACCTCAAGTCCCAAAGGCGTTGCCTCCTCATGCAACGCCTCGAGAGCCATCACCAGGACCGCCAGCGACTTAGCAAAGATTACTGCATCATCGGTAAAAACAAGATCAGTGATCTTGGTGTTGCCGAGGGATGCTCCACAATCACTTTGATCTACAACTTTGCCCAATACCCAGTAGGGTGGAGCGTTTTTGGGGGGTATTTCCATTTTTTTGTTAAAATGTTTGCGACTAGTGCGGCAAAGTTGCGAAATCACACCAGTATAACGATGTTAAAATATTAGAACATACAAATAATTTCTTAGGGCGGCCCAACGCGATCGAAGTTTGATTTTTTCAAAATTTTCAAAATTTATACGTTTTTGCACTTTTTTGGCAAATAACCAACCTTCTTTACTATTTATAAATTGCAACTAGTGTATGAAATATGTGCAACGTATTCACGTAAACGTGGGTAAAATTTGAAGCAGAAATTCAAATATCTTCAGGTGGCCCAACTCAATTATGTGTAGAAAAATATGCTAAAACTCGATATTTTCATTTATTTCATCAAGCAGGACCAGTATGAGTGATACAACTGACACATATATCCAGTATGAAATAGGCCAGAACTCACAACGGAGAGGTGGCTGTCACCAATCAGCGCCGCGCTTTTCTCACCAATTAGCGCCGCTCTTATTCTATTTTCTCACCAATCAGTGCCGCGCTTATTCTAACCAAACAGCGGCAGTTACCGCGACACCAACCACCAATAGCTACGTACTGCTCTGCCATGCGCTGGGTTTATAAGCAAGAGCTCACGGCTGAGAGATTACTTTGCCCGCAGCCAGCGCAGTGTCAACATCTCCACTCTCCAGATCGACTCACTGCAACTCGGTTCTTGACTTCCACTGTTACGACGTACGTGAAGGCTGTGTTGCGCTCACGCTATCATGGCAGGCTTGGCGTCGGCAGCTTCTGCTGCGGTACGCACTAGACTAGAACTTTCGTCTCCGATCTTTGGCAGTGCTTGGGATTTCACAGGAGATCAACTCCCAAGTTACAGGGATGTCATGAAATGTTTTCTTCTGCAAAGGTACGACTGCAAGATACAGGGTTCAAATAAAGATCCTGCAGTGAGAACAATTTCTACTATTGTCGAGGAAAAATTGAGGGAAATATACGCCAGAGCATCAATCCCAACACTATCCAAGCCACGCATCGTGACCATGATTGAGGCTTATCAATCTAAGTATAAAAATTTATTTAAATGTTTCAAAGACCGTAAAGATGTGCAAAGTTACAAGAAGAAAATTGAAGCATTTGCGGAGAATTCGCAGAAACTTTTCGACATAGCAGCTTGTAAATGCGCGTTTCGTCCACTGTGTCACTGTCCTCGCGATTCGAAAGTACCTGTATTAGAGGAAGTATTTCTTACTGATCAGAGGACACAGCGGAAGATGTATATCGGAAGACTAGATAAAAAAACAAGCAATGTTCTTGCGAAACGTAGTGCAAGAAACGTCAGAGATGAAAAGGATTCAGGATCAGGAGCC
This sequence comes from Chionoecetes opilio, assembly GCA_016584305.1. Classification (NCBI taxonomy): domain Eukaryota; kingdom Metazoa; phylum Arthropoda; class Malacostraca; order Decapoda; family Majidae; genus Chionoecetes; species Chionoecetes opilio. The sequence continues at coordinate 202,424 of JACEEZ010018374.1, read as the reverse complement.
ACCACATCGGTAAATGATCAGCAATTTCATGAATCACCGAGTAAATCCTCCATGAATATATCATCTGATGAGGATTATGTTCCTTCAAAAAAAATTCAGATATTGATGCGAAAACAATCATCAGAAGATAAAGAGGCAAATAAAGAAACACAAAACAAAATTACTCTGTCTTCTTTTGCTGAAGCCTGTGATAGAACCGGTGTGTCAGATCGTGCTGCAGCTCTTTTATCGAGCTCCTTAATGGAAGACGTTGGTCTATTCACAGAGGAAGATTCATCGAAAGTTATTGACCGCAGCAAAGTAAGAAGAAACAGACAGCGCCACAGAAACGTTCTATCAACTGAACACAGGGAAATGCACAGAGATGTTGGCAGTATTTACTTTGATGGTAGGAAGGATGTGACAATGATCACAGAAAAGATTGGAGACAGACATCACAGAAAAACAGTCACAGAAGAACATATCTCGGTACTCTCAGAACCAAATTCAACATATCTTGGTCATTTACTCCTGGAAGTGGTTCTGCTCGTAGCATTACAAATTGCCTGTTCAATTTTGCAGAAATAAATGACTTATCTTTCGATAATCTAGTAGCTCTCGGCTGTGATGGACAGATGTAAATACTGGCTGTAAAGGAGGTGCTATCAGGATCATTGAAGAACGTCTCGGTAAACCGCTACATTGGTTTGTTTGCATGTTGCACGGTAACGAACTTCCTCTCCGCCATCTCATTGAAAAACTCGATGGGAAAACAAGTGGACCTCGAGGCTTTACTGGCGCAATTGGAAAGCAGCTGGCAGACTGCGAGAAACTCCCAATAAAGGAATTTGCTCACGTGCAATCGGACCTCAGTCTTCTTTCTTCTGATTCGTTGAGCACAGACCAGAAATACCTCTATGAACTTCATCAGTCAATTTCAACTGGTGTAGTCTCTGAAGAACTGGCAGCTCATCAACCAGGTAAGATGAATCATGCCAGGTGGCTCACGACAGCAAACCGAATACTTCGCCTGTATGTAGGAACGGACGATCCTACGGATGTGTTGAACACATTGGTCACTTTCATCATGAAAGTTTATGCACCAATGTGGTTCCGCATTAAATCACAACCACACGTACGAGATGGTGCCAAACATGTCCACAGGACGTTTAAACTCCTCCAAGGATTAGATGACAGTATCGTCAGTGTGGTTCAGCCAGTCATACAGCGAAATGCATTCTTTGCTGCTCCGGAAAATATCCTGCTCAGCATGATTCAGGATGAACGAATAGATGTTCGAGAACTGGGATGGCGTCGAATTAAGAGAGCCCGCACTTACAAAGAAGACCGTCCGCGTCCACGCCAGCTCACGATTCCAGCTTTACTATTCGATAGCGAGGATTACATCAATATGATTGATTGGCAATCTTGTGACTTACAGGAGCCTCCCCTGACGATGACTCTCTCGGACGAAGAGATCAACCAAAACATATCCGCAAAAACGTCCTTCGTTCACGAACCTTTCCCGTGTCACACACAAGCAGTAGAGCGAGTTATAAAACTCGTAACAGACGCTTCAGCTGCTGTGTGTCGACACAATTCAATTCATCCGTGAAGGGCTCGCATCTAGAGCAAGAATACCGTCGTTTGAGTAAAAAAGGCAGTCCAAAACGAAGTGAAGCTAACACTATTAGTAAGTACCGTGGTACGGGCAATGTCGGGCATACATATAGACTTATTAAATATTCAGTCATGATGGATATCAATCTATGCCCTTGATTTGGTGGTTGGAGGGTAGGGCGTGGGTGGAACTCGAAGTACAGCCACCTCCCTGTGGTGAGTTCTGGGTTAATTGAACCTTACTTCTGTAAGGAAAAATAAGCAAAGAGCTGTACTATGTGACATGTATTGTATAGTGTATACTTTGATCGATGTTTGACGACTCATACTGGATAATGTGGGTATATGTGCCCAGCATGATGAAATAAATGAAAATATCGAGTTTTAACATATTTTTCTACACATAATTGAGTTGGGCCATCTGAAGATATTTGAATTTCTGCTTCAAATTTTACCCACGTTTACGTGAATACGTTGCACATATTTCATACACTAGTTGCAATTTATAAATAATAAAGAAGGTTGGTTATTTGCCAAAAAAGTGCAAAAACGTATATATTTTGAAAATTTTGAAAAAATCAAACTTCGATCGCGTTGGGCCGCCTTAAGAAATTATTTGTATGTTCTAATATTTTAACATCGTTATACTGGTGTGATTTCGCAACTTTCCCGCACTAGTCAATCCAAAAAAAAAAAAAAAAAGGAAATCGCTCCACCCTAATACCCAGTCCATACATGTGTTGAAAAGTGATGGGGCAAGGACGCACCCTTGCCTCACTCCTGTATTCACAGGAAAGAAGCTGGATACACCTCTCCCACACTTAACAGCACTCTCAGTCCCAGAGTACAGACAATACTCAATTTGATTTCATCAAACCAATAGTCCTTGCAGGAATCCCGCGAAGTCGCAAAAGGTCCCAGAGTGACTCACGATGCACTGATTCAAACGCATTCTTGAGATCAACATAGGCTGCAAGCATCCCCTGTCGAAACTCAAGTCAGCGTTCTACCAGAACACGAAGCGTTAGGATACGGTCCGTTGTTGACTAACCAGGCGTGAACCGAGACTGACTGCTGAGGTCTCTGATGCTTCAGCAGATGACTGCGGATCCGTGTCAGCAATAGATGGGCAAGCACCTTGCCTGGCATGCTGAACAGTGTAATGCCGCGATAATTGCAGTCCTGACGGTCCCCTTTCCCTTTCCAGATAGGGACTACCAGCCTCCTTTTCCAGTCAGGAGGAATGGTATCTGATTGCCACACGGCAGTCAGGACAGCATGCAACCCGCGAATCATTGCCTCATCCCCAGCTTTGAGGAACTCCGCACTGATATTACAGACACCAGCTGCCTTTCCACCCGTCAACTTTGCTACACCCTCTCTCACTTCGTCAAGAGAAGATGCGGTTTCGTCAATGGGAGGATCGCCATCCACTGCCCGTAATCCAGTGGTGTGAAGTTGCTCAAATGGAGGGTCCAACGTGAACAACTGCCCAAAGTACTCAGCCTAACGAGCCATCTGCCCATCCGTGTCCGACACGAGGCGTCCATCTGCTGGTCGAATATTAAGCCCCGTTTACATCTCCACGACTCGCGTCGGCGACCGGCACGACTTGCTGAGTCATCCAGTCGGTGCCGACTGCAGCCGATTTTGGGGGGGCAGAAGCTCCAAAATCGGCGTGGTTGGCTCGGATCGCCGCAGGCGACCCGAGGTGACTAGTCGGCGACTAGTCTGTGATAGTCGCGGACAGTCGCGGACTAAAACGAATTTAACCGCATATATTGGGTTGCCGCCATGTGCCGACAGTCGCCGACAGTCGCAGCACGACGGCAACCACGGTTGCCGTCGTGCGGCGGCTGTTCCCAGCCGTGCTGAGACTGACACCGAATATGGGAAGCCCCTCCACCGACCGTAGTCGGCGCGGCACGGCGAAGAAGGAAGGAAGGAAGGAGAGGAAGGAAGGGAGGGAAGGAGGGAGGGAAAGAGGGAGGGAAGGTGGGAGGGAAGGAGTGCTGTTACGGTTACTCCTATCAATTCTTTAGAGTTTGAAGGCTACACTTTCATCCTGGTGATTCCTTACTTATGTGCCTCCAAATAGTATTAATTGAACACAATAACTACATGGTGATAACAATTGCCAAGGCACTAAAGATACTGTGGAAGCAGTAAGGAGCAGTAAGGAGCGCTAAAGATACTGCACCAAAGATACTGCTCTATTTATAGTGGATAATGATGACGATAATAATAATAATAATAATCTCTAAATCTTCCAAAAATTTCCGCTTTTCCTCTCTCTCTCTCTCTCTCTCTCTCTCTCTCTCTCTCTCTCTCTCTCTCTCTCTCTCTCTCTCTCTCTCTCTCTCTCTCTCTCTCTCCGTCGAAAGGGAGACAGCGTGGGAAAGATCGATCTTTCCCACGCTTAAATAACACGTGCTCCAGTCGCAGCACGGCCCCGACTGGTCGCAGTACGGCCCCGACTGTTCGGCGCCAGGCTTGGACCCTTCGGCGACGAGTCCCAGCACGGAGCCGAATTTTTTCGTTAAATTTTTGAGGCGCAGACCCGCCACGAGTGCATAAAGCAGTGGTTCCCAAACCCGGGGTCGCGACCCCAAATAGGGTCGCAAGCATCATCACAAAGGGTCGTACGGAGCTATTGGGGTCGATGGGGTCGCAGGTGTTTTATCAAGGGTCACAGTCGTTATAGTAGGTCAGGTGTCATGGGAAAACTACTGGTTGGGTCAGGGGATTAGCGCGGTCATCTTTTTTATTTTCATTTTGCGGTCATTAAGGCCCACCCCCCCGATGAACACTAAGGAGCGGGAGTGACCTCACGCCCCGCCCACCTGTAACCTGATTGTGGCTGCGGCTACAGCGGCGGGCTGATGCCCGCTCATTTATTAATGTTTTTTATGTATATATGTATGTGTATGTATGTGTATGTATATGTATGTGCATATGTATATGTATATGTATATATATGTAATAGATGTAAATAAAAAAAAAAAAAAAATAAAGGAAGGCTCAAGGTGTGGAACCCTGACCTCACATACTATGTGAGGTCAGGGACCGGATTAACGTAGCTACCTCTCGGCTCTCTTGACCCAAGCTTCAGCCCTAGTGACAACTCAGTTTGCCACAGTCGCACACTGAAGGTTCAGCTGCACTGATCAACTCATTTTACTCCTGACCAGTGACCATCGACCATAGAGGATGTGCAGTTGTCATCGATTCTGGACACAATATCAGGTATTTATATTTTCATTACTATCCAGTAGTTATTGGTGCTATCTGTGGGTTTTATTTACACAATTACAATTGCATTATGATTATTTGATTTATTGCCAAACTAACGATATTGTATATCGTATGTGTGTGTGTGTGTGTGTATGTGTGTGTGTATGTGTGTGTGTGTGTGTGTGTGTGTGTGTGTGTGTGTGTGTGTGTGTGTGTGTGTGTGTGTGTGTGTGTGTGTGTGTGTGGGTGTGAGTGTGGGTGTGTGTGTGTCGCATTATTTGTGTGAACTCAACTGCAGTGTTGGGAAACTTCTTCCGGGTGGCGAGTGCAGAGAGAGAGAGAGAGATGATATTGATTTTTGTGATTAGTGGAATGGGACTTATGTTGACAATTATTATTACTATTGGTGCTCGAGGTTTGCAGTGATTAACCGGAGTGGTTGAGGGGAGTTTATCCAAAGGAGAAGCGAGCATCTTCCGTAGGTGGTTTATTCTAAAGAACAGAGATATGCCGGACCACCAGCGGAGGGCTGGTGTTAGCGGTCCGGTTACAGGGCAACGACTAGTTACATGATATGCCTGGAGGGCGGTGCACTGTTGCCACATCGTGGCGCAGTTACCATATAACAATATGTGTGACTGTCTGGTTATATTCGCATATCCATACCTCCCTCCCCCTTCACGCTCGTAGCGCTAGTCTCGAGCGGACTCCTTTTCTTTGAGCCTCTTAGAACGGCGCGAGGTCACAGGGGGGTGAATGAAAGGGGACGTGATTTTCTCGTCCGAGCAAGGGGACACAGAGATGTGGGGGAGGGTGTCGTCACTAGGGGTTGGAACGGGTCGGAGGAAACGCCGGTTTCGCCCTCAGACGCGCCCACTAGGGAGATGCACCTCGAAGTCCCTGGTCGTGCCGCAGCCCAAAACAACCCCGACTTTGTCCCAGCGGTGTGATGTCGGGTCCTGGACACGGACGGTCTGGCCGACACACAGCCTGGGTAGGGAGCGGGCATGCTGGTCGTACTGAGCCTTGACCTGCTCAGCACGGGCGACAGCTCGGCGATCACAGTCCTCTGTGCGGGCCTGCCACTCCTCCGAGAAGGACTCAGGATGGGCAGGGACACAGGAGCGGAGCGGGTGGCCATAAAGTGTCATCGCAGGGGATCGTCCCGTGGAGTTAGGAGTGTTGCGAAGCTCCAGGAGACCCCTGTCGAAGTCTTCACTGTCGATGTTGCCGTTGGGCGCCGTCTTGAGGATGAGATGTTTCACCGACTTGACGGCCGCCTCGGCGTGGCCATTAGACTGGGGGTAATGCGGCGAAGATACCGCGTGGTAGACACCCCAGCGCTCCGTAAAGTTCCGGAAGGCAGTGCTGGTGAATTCGGGCCCGCCGTCAGTCCTGAGGCGGAGCGGGACACCAACTTCCCGGAAGTACCGGCAGAAGAGCCGTATGGTGTGCGTGGCGGTAGTATCGGCCCCGCAGGGGACGACCACAGGCCACCCGGAGAGTTTGTCCGCGATGACCAGGAACGACTTCCCGGCGACGGAGAAAAAGTCTGCGGAGACGGACTCGAAAGGCCTGGAGGGGTGGTGTCGTCGCACAGCAGTGGTTCCTGTTGCTGACTGGGCTGTAAGATCTGGCATGGCTCGCAGTCTTGGACGGTGCTGGTAATGTCGGCATCGATACCTTGCCAGAAGACAGTCTGCTGTGCCCGGCGCTTCGTGGCTGCGACACCTCGGTGACTGTCGTGCAGCCGAGCAGGGGTGGGCCGGCTGCAGGAACCATAATTCTCTGGCCATACAGGACCAGCTCCCCGTCTGCGTACAGGCAGTCACGGAATTTCCAGTAGGAGAGTAGAGAGCTGTGCAGGGTGTACCGATTAGGAGGGAATCCTGACGTCACGCAGTCCCGTAGGCGGGTGTACGACGGGTCTGTCGCTGCTGCGGCTCGGAGTTCCTGGATCGTCCTATCGGCGTCTTGGTGTGGCGGATCGAGGTGTGAAGGGTCCTGATCCTGGTTGATGGCGTTGAGGGACACGACGCTTCTGAGGTGTGCTGCGGCTTCCGCGCACACCATCTCGTCCTCTGGCGTGGGGCGGCTAACTGGGGCTCGTGACAGGGCATCGGGGATGCAGAGCTGCTTGCCAGCACGCCACACGGCCGTAAACAGGTAGGGCGAAACCTTCTCCTTGAGGCGTTGGAGGCGAGGGTTCTCAACCGCGTCCAAGGTGTAGTGGTTGAAAATCGGGATCAGGGGTCGATGGTCCGTCATCAACGTGAAGCTCTGTAGGCCTATCAAGTAAGGCCTGCACTTCGACATGGTCCAGGCGGCGGCGAGCAGTTCGAGTTCAATGGTGGCGTAGCGGATCTCGGCGTCGGCGAGGAATCTTGAGCCACACTGAACGAGGCATGTGCGTCCCTGGCCATGGTCTTGCAGAAGGGCGTAACCAAGCCCGTAGAGGCGAGAGGCCTCACTTTGAAGAATAACTGGAAGTGCTGGGTCAAAGTGAGCGAGAATCGGCGGTCGAAGCAGCGCCGTCTTGACACGACTGAAGGCCTCGTCGTGATCAGGTGTCCAAGTAAACGTTCTTTTCGGGCTCATCAGGGGGCGGAGGGGCTGGGCGGCAGCGACGATGGCTGGGGTGAACTCTGACAGCTGGTTCACCAGGCCCATGAATGAGCGGAGGTCAGTCAAGTTAGCGGGAGTCGCTAAGTCCCGGATGGCACTGACTCTGTCCTCATCCGCGGCCACGCCCTCAGCTGAGAGGTTATACCCGTAGAAGCTCATACTAGGCGCGGCGACCACAAACTTGTCCTTGTTAAGTGTGATCCCGTACTTGCGACATCTAGTGAGCATCTGGTGAATACGTTGGAGATGCGTGGGGAAGTCGTCGTCGAAGAGGAGAATGTCGTCAACCACCTTAACGCAGTTATCTACACCCTGCAGGGCCAGGTCGCCGCGGAGACAGTAAGCGTCACCGGTAGCCGAGAAACCCATGGGACCTCTGCAGTATTGAAAGCGGCCGTATGGTGTGATAAAGGTTGTCAGGTGTTGGTCGTCCTCGTGTAGTTCCAACTGCCAGTACCCGCACAAGGCGTCTGCTGTGGTGAAGAAACGCGCTGACGGGTTGACACTGCGGACAGCGGTGAATGGAGTTGGGGCAGGATGTGTTGGGCGGGCCACTTGAGAGGTGAGTTTCGTCAAGTCAACCGTGATTCTCACGCCTTTATCCTTATCCACGACGACTAGTGGGTGACACCACTCTGAAGGGTCGTCACCGGCAGGCTTGATGATTCCCTGACGTGTCATCGACTTAAGTTCCTCCTGAACTTGACGCTGGAAAGCGAAGGGAGCCTGCCTCGTTGTGTGAATGGCGAATGGTACGGCTCCCTCCTTCACGTGAATCCTCATGGGTTTGCCCACCATGGGTTTCAGAGGAGACGTTTTGAGATCCGCCTTGGAGAGTAACACGTCCGAAAACTCGCGCAGAAAGTGCGCCCGTGCAGCTGACGGGGACGTGGTAGGACGGAGAGTCATCTCAGCGCATCTGTTGACGTGCTTGACCTCCAACAGTGGCTTCGGGAAGGCAGGTGAAATGATAGCCAGCTCCATGCAGTGATTCTTATAGTGACGCCTGTGAGTAGAGGCTCATGCCGCCCCCCTGTGTCCTCCGATGCACTCGCAATCGAAGGTAGAGTTAATGGGCAAGGGCATGTGGGTGTTCTTCGGCCACTCGACGGTGCAGAAAGGTTTTGGGTTTCTTCGGGGATCAAACTCGGGTCACCGAGAACGCCAGTCGGAGACGCTAATCACTCCGCTACCGCCTCCCCTGGTGGTATATGGTGACTACATAGGGCTATATTCAAGAATGCTCGTCGAGTCCCGGCTGGTGGATTTTGCCGACCGTCGTAACCTCACGGGTAGGATAGTCAAGAATTGTTGTCAACTGCCCGGCGGGTGGAGAGCTGTGCAGACGTACCAACACAAGCGAGTCTAAGGCGGCATCAGTATTTTGACTATTTTACACATATCTAATTCCTTTTACTTGCCTAATTTATCATTTATGACATTAAAATAATAGCTTTGTTAGTGTTCGCCACTTGTTTGAGGCGTTGATGTAGAAAAAATGGGCCTTAATGATGCTTGTGAGTACATTTGAACGTTCCGCCACCTGACAATGGATGACCACCACCACCACCACCACCCGGTGGTGTTGGTCAGCACGGCACTCCTCACCAGTTATCACACCCATATAAGGCCTCCTGCACCTAATTTGACCTTAAATATGACACGTGTGCATTCACAATGTATGTATGTTACTCTCGGTTATGTTGAAAACTCACCTGCAATGGTCTGGGAAGAAGTATGATGGAAATAAGGGTAGAGGACAACGCAACGCGTCGAGTGTACACTTGTACTACACAATGATTCTTGCTTGTCGCTGCGAAGTGCAACGGATCGCAAAAAAATATTGAATATAGCCCACAGTGACCATGGAAGAATAATTTCTTAAAAACCTGAAAAAAATAGTAAGTAATAATTATGTAACAAATGAACATGTCATAAAACTTGAAAATGAGATACATAGTTCTATAAATGCATCCTAAATAGAAATGCAGTTGATAAAATGACAGTACACCGGTCGACGACGTGGGCGGTGGTGGTGGTCGGCACGGCACTCCCACCAGTTATCACACCCATATAAGGCCTCCTGGACCTTATTTGACCTTAAGTATGACACGTGTGCATTCACAATGTATGTATGTTATTATTATGTTAAAAACTCACCTGTAATGGTCTGGGAAGAAATATGATGGAAATAAGGACAGAGGACAACGCATGGACAACGCAACGCGTCGAGTGTTGTTGTTGTTGTTGTTTTTACATTTGTGCCTATAGCGCCTGTAGGCAGTGGTAACCCAGGGCTCGGATGGTAGGCTCTGATGGTTGGTCCTCGCCCGTGGTGGCGCAAGCAGGATTCTTATAGTGACGCCTGTGATTAGAGGCTCATGCCGCCCCCCTGTGTCCTCCGATGCACTCGCAATCGAAGCTAGAGTTGGTGGGCAGGGCATGTGGGTGTTCTTAGGCCACTCGACGGTGCAGAAAGTTTTTGGGTTTCTTCGGGGATCGAACTCGGGTCACCGAGAACGCCAGTCGGAGACGCTATCCACTCCGCTACCGCCTCCCCAAACTGCTTCGTACACACTGATTCCTGCTTGTCGCTCTAGGTGCAACGGATCGCAATTTTTTTTTTTAATATAGCTCATAGCCTACATACCACTATCATCACCGTGTGTGTATTAACAGACAATAGACCAACACTAGACATGATATAGGTTTTGAAGTTTTTTCAGGATAGCCAGTATTATGTTGCATTTTGGTTTCCGGGGAAGAGACATAAGGGACCTCTGTGACCCCAGGTTTTGTAAATTGTTGTCTTTGTATTGTCACAGTGTAAATAGAGAGGTTATTAGACCCCCCAGTAGTCTTCCTGGGAAGTACTTAGAGGTGTAATATTATATTTTGAAATATAACCATAGTGTTTTGATTCTCATGTCTCGTTTAGTAAGGTAATGATACAAAATATAGGTAAGTAACAGCATGAAGTCAAATTCGGAAAGAATAATACTTGTAAATTAAAATGAAAGACTAACTGTGTTGTTGAAGTTTTATCTTAGAGACCCCCCATCCACTACGCAAATACGAGCCCACTCAAAGAGTTAATAACACGCCTCCGATTTAGTTTCAAGTTACCAGAGGCCCCCTTACGCCTCTTAAAACAATGTAAGGGTGGTGGCAGCTTATCATATTTAATTGTGAGACTCTATTTTGATTTATTCCGGGTAAGTAACATCAAATCCTAAGCCCCGAGTTCTTGAATAAGGAGTCTCTGATTAAAAATCATAACTCAAACTAATTTAACAGTAGCTAGTAATCATCGTGCAACCTACCAGGTAAAATGACAAAGTATTCACATTAGGGTTGAATAGCTCATCAAAATGTACCTTAAATTCAGAGTCATCAGGTTGCACCGCTTCCTCACTTGAAATATCTTCTTTCCAATTGATCGCTTTCCAGATCATCTTATTATATCATTACTGTCCCGAAGTCTTCTCCATCGGAGATTCTCGGTATCCCATCCTGCTCGTATTGTTGCTATCATGCTTGCTTTTCTTACACGATCTCGCACCTCTATCAATTATTGTACAGCTTTCCCTCACAATAACTAATAACTGATCTACATCTTCGCATCTTTGCCATAAGCTAGATTTTGAAATGTTACCAAGTATTTCCTTATGAGGGCCATTGTGCCCCATATGTTAGGGCCATTTTGCCCCACCCCGTGTACAAAATGGACCCATTGGACCACCTGTTGGTGTCATGTATACTTTTCTAACACGATCTCGCAACTCTATCAATTAGTGTGAGCTTTACCTCACAATATATGATAACTGTTCTGCATCTTCACCACTCACAGTCGAATGGGGGAGCAAAGTCATCTCATACACAAATTGATCAATATCTACTTGTTTATAGGAAATACTTCTACAGAAGTTACATTCCTTAACCATGAGGTAATTGAGGTATGACTGGCTGAGACTTCGCACCCTCTCCACTAGTAGCGGGGATGGTATGCGTAATGAGTTTTAAAGAGTTGTTCAACACAGAGCGGGGCGTGATCTGAGCCATTAATATATTTTCTAATTTCCAACTCCTTTATAACATCCATCACATCACTCCTTATTACCCACAAGTCAATTTCTGAGCTCTATGTCTTTTTTTACGTACGACAAATCTCTTTCTAATCTCGTCTCATTATGTGACAAATGATTTGCAATTACCATTGAGTTATTTTTACAAGTATCTATCAATACTCGTCCATGATTGTTGAGGCTGCATCTTTCACATCAACAAAACTGAAAAAGTAACTCATTGTTTCTGCCAACGAAGGTGTGGCTACTCGGGCCTTAAAATCGCAGAGACTTATCACTTGGCTATTTCCCGTCACCTTAGCATTAATTGACCCAAACAAAGACATCATAATAAAGGGAATCTTCAGGAGGCACATAAACACCACCACACAACACATTGAGAAGAAAAGACAGACTTAACCAGATCTGTCCTTCATGACTCAGGTCAACACTTCTCACAAACTCTTTTAAGTGGCATTTGATTAGCATCACTACACCCCCTGGGTGCACACCGTGCCGAGAAGGATTGGAAAAAACCCACAGAAACTTAGTACAATGATATTATGGCCTGTCGTAGTTTCTAGTAACCATGATTACTAGTGTTACTAGTCCTGGTGGAACGCCGACGTGAGTTTCGACAGGGGATGCTTGCAGCCTATGTTGATCTCAAGAAGGCGTTTGACTCAGTGCATCGTGAGTCACTCTGGGAACTTCTGCGACTTCGCGGGATACCTGCAAGGACTATTGGTTTGATGACTGGTCTGTACTCTGGGACTGAGAGTGCTGTGAAGTGTGGAGGAGGTGTATCCAGCTTCTTTCCTGTTAATACAGGAGTGAGGCAAGGGTACGTTCTTGCCCAATCACTTTTCAATACTTGTATGGACTGGGTAGTGGGCAAAGTTGTAGATCAAAGTGATTGTGGAGGTCCCATCGGCAACACCAACATCACTGATCTTGCTTTTGCCGATGAATGCAGTAATCTTTCCTGAGTCGCTGGAGGTCCTGGTGATGGCTCTCGAAGCGCTGCACGAGGAGGCAAAGCCTTTGGGACTTGAGGTCTCCTGGCTTAAGACCAAGGTCCAGGTGTTTGGAGGCTTACCAGATGAAACAGTACAGTATGTTCATGCGTGCGGCGAAGACATTGAGATCTTGGAAAGTCTTACATGCCTTGGTAGCGCAGTCCATAATGACGGCGGGTCACGTCAAGAAGTCTTACGGCGGATTGGCATTGCTCACGATGGTATGGACTCGCTCAGCAGGAGTATTTGGCGTTGTCAGTATCTGCGCAGGAGTGCAGGAGGACAAAGATCTGGATCTTCAAGTCACTTGTGATACCTGTCTTACTCTATGCTTGTGAGACATGGACACTAAATAGCGACTTGAAGAGACGAATCGATGCCTTTAGTAATAAGTGTCTTCGCAGAATCATGGGGTATTGCTGGGATGATTACGTGTCAAATCAGCGATTGCACCGTGAGACTGAATCGAGGCCTATTACCTGCATAGTCCGTCAGCGCCAACTTCGGCTATATAGGCATGTGGCACGCTACCCTGAAACCGATCCTTCCCATCGGGTTGTATCTGTAAGAGACAATCCGGCGTGGAGGCCAAGGGGGCACCCACAAGGCTCGTGGCTGGGGCAAGTTGATGCTTCTTGTCGAGAGCTGCTTGGTATGGGAAAGGAGCCTGCATGGGGACTCGCGCGTGGTGACCCCCGGGAGTGGCGTCGTAGGGTGGGCGAGGCGACGCGCCCCCTGGCGTATGCCCCCAATGATTGATTGATTGATTGATGGTTACTAGAAACTAAGACAGGCCATCATTGTACTAGGTTTCTGTTTTTTTTTTATCTATATAAAAAAGGATTTACATCCAGCAGTCAGGAAGAAGATGGCACGATTACGTGAAAGGGAAAAGGAGGAAAAGAATACACCATAAAATGCAGGTGTAAACATCAGATATGACTGGAAGAACCGTGTCCTGTTACTTGAGGGTGACGTTATTGACAGGTATGCCCCTCCTTTTTTCATGATATTATAACATATGAAAATACGGGAAATATCAAATGTTGTCCATGTAATATAGCAGGCCTGAAAGATAAAATACAAGATAAAGACATTTTACATTTGTGTTGTAGTTTCATATGACGTGCACGTCATATGAAACTTCAACACAATTGTAAAATGTCTTTATCTTGTATTTTGTCTTTCAGGCCTGCTATATTCCATGTACAGCATTTGATATTTCCCGTATTTTCATATGTTGCAGTGTCTTGAAAAAAGGAGAGGCATATCTGTCATTAACGTCACCCTCAAGTAACAGGACACGGTTCTTCCAGTCATATCTGATGTTTACACCTGCATTTTCTGGTGTATTTTTTTCCTCCTTTTCCCTTTCACGTAATTTTGCCATCTCCTTCCTGACTGCTGGATGTAAATCCTTCTTTATATAGATTGTAGCCAGCTGCCAGCGATCCACCTTACGTTTTTCAACGCAGTCATTTTGTACACACTGTGGATTTACCGACGCTAGTGCTAACACATGTATTATACCCGGCCATGTCATTGTTTTTTATGTTGATCACCATGCAAACCATCGTCTTCCTGATCTACATTTGCAACAAAAGCCACATGGTACTTGTGATTTAGGCGGCCCAACAGCCCATCTCTGGTCCCACCTACTCTTTCTTACATTTGCCAGTGTACCTCTGACTTTACACACTTTTAGGCAATAAGGAACTAAGCTTTGGGATAATTGGAGTATAACAAATATATACTTTGTGCATTTTAATATTATATAGTTGCACATTTTTATTTCACCCTTTCTTCCCTAGCCATTTCTTATTTTACTGATTTAAGGACAAATTACATACCGTGCCGAGCAATGTCAGTCACCAAGCACTTCTGCCATTTATAATATTTCCAATTATTATTATAATTGATGAACAATAATTATCACACACACTTTTAATACTTATTCAACTATCATACTTGATAATAATTATAACAAAAGATAGTGTCTCCTTGTGAACCGTGAACGTACGACATCTCAGCTTTTAGGAAGCCCTAGCAAGTAGCTGACAGAATGTTTGCATGTACGGCAGCCTTTTAAAACTGATGACTTCACCTTCACCTAGTAACGGGTGTAATGCTTCCTGTCGCGGGACGGACGGAAGGACAGAACAGATTGGACGGCTGCTGGACACGGAAAACCTCTGACGGGTTCCGTCACTGGCTGCTCAACATTATTTGTTGTTTTACTAAGTCACACTACGAACTTTGAAATAAAAAATATTACATAACTGTATATAAATTTCAACTAACCGCAAGAAACTGTCTCTACAACAGAGACTTACAATTTTCCTTTTTCCTCTTTCCTCTTCCTCTACCTCTCTTCCGTACAATC
>JACEEZ010018374.1:142500-182500 GCA_016584305.1 Chionoecetes opilio | reverse complement strand
ACATTTTGATCTGAAATATATTTCTTTTAAACAAAAATTCGAGACATTTAGACAACTAACATTTCTCTCTGAAATATATTTCATACAAACATAATTTCCTGGAAATGAATTTATACATATCTAACATTTTGCTGTGAAATTTAATTCTAACGAACCGAATTTTGAAATTATGAAGGAGTATACAACTTCTCTTCTCTTCTACACAAGTTTTCTTTGAAATACGATTAATTCATTTTTCTTTGCAACCAGACTTTTGGATTCTCTTCTCACTGACAAGCCTTTCAATGTTAGAAGTGGTACTTGATAATGGACAATGAATATCGCTTTCAACTGCAAGCCGATTCCTCTGTTTGGACTTAATGTGCAACAAACTTGAAAATCCACTCTCACACATGTATGTTGATGCAAATGGCAAAATAAATCTGACTGCATGTGTTAACAGATTTGGGTAAGTACCAATCATACTGGCCCAAAATGTTTCCATGGTAGACCGCTGGTACACATTTTTAGCTGCCAAATCATTTTTCAGGTCCAAGAATTCCTCCTGCATATCCTCTGGAACACCATAAACATCTGTTACGAATGGATTCCTGATGAAAGATAACTCATCCCTTGTCATGTCCACCTCCGGAAAGTATCGCTGAAATTCATCCCGCAGCTTTTGTAAATGCTCGAGAATATGCACCTGAATGGCTTCCTTTTCCCCGAGCATGGCAACACACATTACCAACAAGCATTACCACACATCGTAATTGAACCAATTTTTTACCTTCGACTCTTCCGGTCCAGAGTTCTAATTTCTCAAGAAAAGCCTTCATGATTCCTTGGTGAGAGAACAGATTTGCACCTTTCCCTTGCAGCTGAAGATTCAGTTTGTTCATGAATCCAAAAATATCGACATGATATGAAAGTTATAATTCTAACTGTTCTAGCATATTTTTAAAATCATTTTTCCCTTGAGACTGGAGAAATTGAATCATTTTTTCTCTCAGTTCAAAAATTCTGTTGACTACATTCCCTGCTGACAACCACCGTACAGAAGTGTAAAACAGCAACACCTCAAGTTGGAACCCATGTCCTGGCATAATTTTCTGAACAGTCTGGTGTTCACTGCTGACGATTTGATGTAATTAACCACCTTCACCAATCCTTTGAAAATGATGTTCAGGTGATCAGGCAGTGTTTTTGATGCCAATGCCTCTCTGTGAATGAAACAATGAACTGCGGTTACCAATGGAGCACGCTGTTTCACTAACGCTTGGAAGCCTGATCTTGAGCCTAGCATCGCAGCTGCACCATCAGTGGTAATACCTACCAAATTTACCCAATCCAGACAATATACTTCAAAGAAATTTTTAACAATTTGTAGCACATCCTGAGCCCTTGTGGTGCTATCAAGAGCCTTACAAAAGGGAAACTCATCTTTAAAGTCTCCCTCAGCCATGCATCGTGCAAACACCAATAGCTCAGAAGACAGTGAGACATCAGTCGATTCATCCAATTGTATGGCAAACAATGGAGATTTCTATATTTCATCCACAACTTGTTCACTGATGTTTTGTGATATCTCATTTATCCGTCTCGATACTGTGTCATCAGATACTGATATATCATTTAGTTTCCGTGCTGCGTCCTCGCCAACAACAAGCCTCACAATTTTTTTTGCACAGGGTAGCACAAGTTGCTCTACAATCGTATGAGGCTTCTTGCCCTGTGCGACTTTGTATGCGACAATGTAGGAAGCACGCACTGCATTGGTTGTCTTTTCATAGAATTTACCTGTTGAGTCAAGGCGCTGCAGCTTAAAAGCTGATAACTGCCGCTCGAAATAATCTTTATCCTTTTGCAACAAATTGGGGTGAAACTTTTCGAGATGGAGTTTAAGCTTAGCTGGCTTCAGTGACTCATTACCCAGGACTTTGAAACAAATAACACACTGTGGTAAATGCATGCCATCTTTTTCTTGGGACGTGAAGCCGAATTTAATGTAGGCCTAGTCCTCTGAATACTTGCTCTTAAAGTAATCGTCCAGACCATTTCATCATTCCTGATTTAATGCAGTCAAAATATAGCCATTATCGAGAATATCAACAATGTTATCACTTTTTGCATCCAGTCAGCCGTTTTTAAATAATCCGCAATTAGTCCAGTGGTTATACCAGAAACCTTGCAATGTTTCCCTAAAATAATTTCTATGCATTTTTCACTAGTTCATATCATCTAGTATCAGAATTCACTGGGTGTAGACTTCACACCGGCTTGCCTTTTTCAAAATCCAAGATGGCGCCCAAATTGCTGTCACAATACTAGAAATGCTGTAACTTATGAACGAACTGGCATAGGAAGGTGATCTCGGTGTCTACACCTAGGTTCTCGGGGGCAAGGCATCTATTAATGAGGTTTTCATCTTAATTGGTGGTGATAGGGTGAGTGATATGGAGTTTCTACGTCGCGTCAGCACTTTATTCGACTATATTGCGACTGTCAATGGTTTGCAATTTTACTATGAATATGGGGCTAGCTTTCCGTTATTTATATTATAAATAACATGACACTAATGTATAAGACCACATAACAGGAGTGAATGAGTGATAAAGAGTTAAACATCGCGTCAGCACTTTATTAGACTATATTGCGACTGTCAATTGTTTGCAATTTTACTATGAATATGGGGCAGACAGAAACCCGGGACCGCGGTAACCCGCTACTCTCCTCGAATGATCCCAGGGGATCTTTTAGGTGCATTCAGCCACAAACATCTTCACACACCCCTAATGTCTGTAATTTCATCTCAATTGGTGGAGCTGTTGTCTCATAAAATCCAACAGCGCCACCAATAACCCATACATACAGTTATCAAAAGTATTCGACAAGATGGTAAGGTAAAACCGATAAAATTGAAACTAACATATCAGTAGAACATGATATTTATTAAATGGAACCGATTATGAAAATCTCATTACACTGTCAATATCATCTAATGTCAATAACCCAATTACAATGACCAGTTTCAATAGTGTAAGCCAATATCAAGAATGAATTGCAGATTGCTGGTTCCGATATGACAATATTCTGTTTACTTAATAATAAAACACATTATGTAACTCCATCAAACCATATGGAATTAGTGTGCTACTAGTAAATAATAAGCATGTAATTATAACAACACTTAAATGTCAATAACACAACAGTCATGACCAGAACAAATTGATTAGAATAAAATGAAATAAAAAATACATAAACTGAATAGACATGATAGAAATATCACTGGTTCCGATATGACTCCAATCGTTTGACTCGAGAAACATATAAAGTTATTATATGTAACAATGTATTCAATTAAAGAACGACTATTAAATGATAATGTAATCATTATACTTAGTATCTTGTAACATGGTAAGAAAACGCCTTCTGCTTGAAAGTATGTGGCAAATTAACAACATGGTGCAATTAGTTGTCGTCCTCGTCAGACTCGCTGATCACATTCTCATCTTCACCATCAGTAGACACCTTCCTGTTAAATCGGTTGTTGCATTCCAATCTTGCCCCACAGGCACAGAAGATGTAGCATGCAACAAGGCGCCCGGTACATCCACAGTTGTTGCCTTTACAGGCTCTCTCTGATGCGCATCCACATCGTATGAGCTTCAGGACGGATTCAGGAGCTAATGGGGCTTCTCCAAGTACAGTGCGAGGAGATAAAGCTTTGTTCGCGTGGTCTGCCTCCCATCCAAACTCGACTGGGTTGAGAGGAGGAAGTTCCGATTGCAGGGCCGCATACCAGTGTGCAACCTGATAGTGGCATCTCAGTACATTCTGAACAAATGCTTCAGTTGTTGGTGGGAGAGAGCAGAATTTAGGAGCAGAGTTGGTTGGTTGGTTGGTACGTTTTCCAGTTTTTAGGGCCCACATGCGCTGGCGGCACTCTGTCATGGAATCGCAGTTGAGCTTGCTTCCATAGCAAATAACCTTCCTATGTCAGTTCGTTCAGACGGTATTACATTTATACGATTATGGTCGCAATATAGTCTAATAAAGTGCTGATGCGACGTTAAAACTCCATATCACTCATCCTATCACCACCAATTAAGATGAAAACCTCATTAATAGATTTCTTGCCCCCGAGAACCTAGGTGTAGACACCGAGATCACCTTCCTATGCCAGTTCGTTCATAAGTTACAGCATTTCTAGCATTGTGACAGCAATTTGGGCGCCATCCTGGATTTTGAAAAAGGCAAGCCGGTGTAAAGTCTACACCCAGTGGATTCTGATACTAGATGATATGAACTAGCGAAAAATGCAAAGAAATGATTTTAGAGAGACATTGCAAGCTTTTCTGAAAATACGGCATTCTACCACTGGACTAAATAAAAATCTGAACATTCCCCGAGCTTCCAAAACGCCATATACGTGCATCCTTTATGGGTGCAGCAAGAAAGCTGTGCCTTTCCAGAGAGCTATATCACCCGTTCCCGACCTATACGGCCACGATATATGTGTGGAGACGTGTGTACACCGGGGGAGAGGCAGGCTGTGTGAAGCAGCTTGTTCCCTTCACGTGGTATCATCGGCAAGTTTCGGCTGGAACAGGGTTGTTGTTTTTCCCGCGCTTTTTACAAAAGTCATGTATTTTGGGAAATAAGGCGTGGAAATGAATTATTTTTTGTGGATTAGGTATTTTGAATGAACATCCAACATAATTATGCCAAATAAAAATGGGTCTGGACGATTACTTTAACATTCTTTCCTGCCATTGTCCTTTATCTAGATCTGTGGACAATGGAACGAAATATATTAATTATATGTTGAATTTGGCAATAATAATTATATGATATGATAAAACAGAAGATAATAATATATACATACAATAATAAAACACCATGAGTTTCATAAACAGCATAAACCAGCATAACACAGCATATTGCAGCATAACAACTGACCAGAAATATTTCACACCGTTCTACTCTTCCTGCCAGCTTCCTTATATATTACATTTTACAGTAGAAAACAAAATCAAATTACACCACACCTGTAAAACAGCGCAGGACTAAAAACACAACTAATCAGCTCAACAGTTCGGTGTCTACTGCACTAAACAACGGAATTTCGTGCAGCCGCGCGGCAGCTGACAGGAACCGAACAGGAATGGCCCGTCACCTCGACTCGTAAAGTATGTACTAGGCTAGTATGTACTAGGCTAGATGACCAGGCATCAGTGTTGCCACACTTTCAGTTGGGAATTATCGTACTACTGGCTTCTCAAAATTTTCGTTTTTTCAGTAGAATTATTGTACAGGCTCTTAAGAATTATTGTCTTTTTTATCTTACATTATTATCAAATGTATTTTTATGTGCTTGCTAATTAAATGTATTTATTGAAAACTTCCTGCTATTTGTTTATCTATTTTGATTTGCAAGATTCAAATTAGGATTCAAATTATGGCATGCAATGGAAATATATCCTCTTTAAAAAAAAAAAAACTTGCAATGGAAGAGATGAATGCCATTCTATATACCGGTAATCAATATGAACACAAGAAAAGAAACAGATCATTCAAATACACATGGATTTTGCTTGCAAAGCTTACTAAAAACAAAATTAGAACTATACAGTATATAGTCTAGCTATATATTTTCAGTAATCATCTCTAAATTTCTTCTTCAAAATCATCATCTTCTGTGAAGTTCTGCAGCTGTGAATGATTAGTTATTCGGGCAAACATATCTTTAAAAGGAGTAAATTGAACACGTGACCCTCCTGAACCTTTGATGTAACCAGCTGAGAGAAGTGCTCCATTTACTGTTTTGGTTTTTAGTCTATTTCTATATTTAGTTTTGAATAGATTAACTTTGCTGAACACCCTCTCACATTCATTGTTGGAGTGGGGCAAACTAAGAGCAGCCAGTGCAAAGTTGGCAAAGATCTTCTCAGATCAGAAAAAACAGGACTCTTTCTGGGACACCACCCCAAAACTTATCTGGTGACTCATTACCATCAAACTTTACTACATCCCAAAACATTGGAAACATATTCCATTGATCGTCCGACTTCTAAAGTAATGACTCATCATCTGGGGAAAACAATCAGAGGAAGCTCAGATGCAAGGGAAAATAAAGAAGGGGTTCTTTCCCTGAATCCTGTTGTGAGAGCATTTTTTGGACAAAGACAGTTTAACTTTGAAATACATAACAATATCACTGAAATTATACCTCTTTTTCATTTCAGTACTGCAAGGAAGTTTCTACATCGCTGAAATATTTTTTTCTTATACTCCCAAGTACATTTGGATGTCACTGAGATGTCTGTCATGTCTTTCAGGATTTGCTGGAGTGCGACTGTGACCACTTAATTTATAACGAATCAATATAATTTAGGATGAATTAATAATTCTAATGGATCCCCGGTAGTGACGCTGACGGAGAAAGGTTGTGAAGGAATTGCTAGTGCAGGAGCCGATGACAATGTACAGGTCGTGCCAGGTCAGCAGGTGCATACAAAGTGCCGAAGAGACTACAACAGAGATGATGGTAGACGTAAACGTATCTCATCAGCTGACAGACGTCTTAGTCTCCGCTCAACTGATCCAAAATTTAGTTATCGAGATCACTGTTTGTTCTGTGGAAATGGTGACCTATACCAAGGACGGCAGAAAGATCATGTCCTCGTGCCTGTCCGCACCTTCGACTTTCAGGACACTGTTAGGAAGAAATGCGGAGAACTTAATGATGAATGGGGAGAAACTGTGTCGTCAAGAATAAACTTTGTCCAAGATCTACATGTTGCCGATGCTATGTATCATCAGTCTTGTAATGTGAACTTTAGAACAATGAAACAAGTCCCTGAATGCTTTCGAAGTGACGCTGCTCAATCCTCCAAGAGAAGGAAGGTTGGGCGGCCCATTGCTAGCGAAAGGGGGCAGGCTTTCTTGAAAGTGGTTGACAACCTTGAAGCGAATGATGAAGAACTGACCACTGTGCAACATTTCATTTCACAAATGGCCAATGTCCTACAGAATTCTGAGAGTAAGCCATATGGACAAACGCACATGAAAAAGAAACTCAAAGTACATTTTGGAGACAAAATTGTCATCACCGAGATCAATGGGAAGAAAAATATCGTCACATTTCGACAAAAGGCTGCTTCAATTTATCAGTGACTTTTTTAGTCAACCCAAAACTTCTGATACTGAGACTGAAAAACTTCGGTTGATCGAGACAGCGGCAAAACTGGTAAAGACTAACATAAAGACAGTAGTTCAAGGCACGGACATTTACTCTACCTCCATTGAAATGTCTTCTGTTGATCTGACTTGTGCATTTTTGCCCAACTCTTTGCAACATTTTTTGGACTGTCTTTTGGTCAGAACGGACAAAGATCTCAATTCTCTAAAAGTGTCTTCAATTGGACAAGCAGTAATGCAGGCAACTAGGCCCAGAGCTCTTATAGCCCCATTGCATTTAGGCCTAGGTGTGCAATTACACTCACACTTTGCTTCTCGTTATCTCGTAGACACATTATATAAGCATAACTTTTGCAGTAGCTATAGTGAAATTCAGAAGTATGAAAGGTGTGCTGCTACTCAGAGTGGGACGGCTATACCAGGTTATATACCAGGCCATTTCATTCAATATGCTGCAGATAACGTGTACCATAATGTGCGAACTCTAGATGGTAGTGGTACGTTTCACGGCATGGGCATAGTTGCCAACATTACCCCAAAGGTTAAAAGCGCATCTATAATAAGATAAGATACTTTGATCCTATCTAGACACTTTGCAAGTACCAACTACAAGGTTATTGACTATACAAAGCGCCACCACGCCAGGACGAACTTGGTGGACTCGAACCGCTGACCGAATGCGCAGGGACTCTGCACACTCTTAGCCAGTAACTCTACCAACCGCACCACCCTGGTGGGTACATCATCTATAATAAGACGGATAACTGTGACTGCAAGTGATATATCCCAGGTCGGGAAGATTGATATTCGACACTATGTGGCCCCAACGAATGGAATGAAAAAGCTCGAGTACAGGAAAATCCTGTTATCTGAGATGAAGTCTCAAGAGGAACTGGCCCATGTGAATCTGTTGTGGAAAACAACTTTTCAAGTCAGATCACAGAGACCAGGCTGGTCAGGTTTCATGCAACTAGTCTCCAAAGGAGACCATCCTGGTGTATCATCGGTAAGGTTATTTCCAATGATTAACATGGATCCCGGAGACCTGACGTGCATATACTCCACTTTGTGTTTTGTGATTGAGCATTCCAGTCGTTATGATGTTACTCCAGTGATCACCTTCGATCAGCCACTCTGGTGGAAGGCTACTACCATCCTGGAAAACGAGAGAGAAGGAAGTCCACTCCAATCAATTATACTGAGACTCGGAGGCTTCCACACGCTCATGAGCTACTTGGGCTCCATTGGTCATCTGATGACTTAGATGGTCATCTGATGGAGGGATCTGGATTCAAGGAAATCCTGGAACAAGTGTTTGCCAGCAACACTGTCACTCATATCATGAGCGTCTTTTCATGAAAACACTACAAGTTCAAGCAGAATGAGGCTTCAGGAAATATCTACTTGTATGTAAGCATTCGCTGAGTACCTGTTTTGGGTGTGTCAGTCTCTCTTTCGACGAAAATATAACCAAAACACAGTGTGGCGTTCAGCATCTCCACAAAAACCATCCCGAGGTCAGGGTCTTTTATCACTCACTTTCCTGTTGTCATCACACCGCGAGGGAGTCGGAAGAACTCAGCCAGCTCCACCAGCACCTGCTGGCCGCCGCTCCCTTACCTCACGGCTCACATCCCTGATACTCCTAACCCCTCAACCCCAGAGGCTGTCATCCTAACTATCATCATCCGCTGATCTCTTCACACAGTCTGTCCTCTACTGGAATATTCGCGGCATCTGCTCCCACATACCGTTTCCCACATACCGGAGACTTTCGTCTCCTTATTTCGTGCTCTGAGCTTCAAGTTCTCTGCCTCCGAGAACATTTTCTTATTTAGCCCCATATCTTGATTCCTAATTACGATTTTGTTTCCTCTTCTTCTTTGCCTTGTCCTCCAGAAAATAAACAACCCATGTTTCTCCAAACGTCAATTCTCCTCCTTCTACCAAACTCCTTGTCTTTTGATTGTCTTTAAAGACTCCCTGTTTCGCACTGACTGATTTAGTCTTCTTCCTCCAACAGATAAACCTGTTGACATAGGATAAACCAGAGGACATAGGGTGATCAGAGGGAAGGGCATTGAGGTGGAGGGGGGAGAACGTGGCGGCGGCACTCCCGCTTGTATTTAGTAAACAAAAGTTTCAACTGTCTTCGATACAGGACTGTCGATGAGGTGCCAAGCACTTTAATTATTTTTTGGTTATATTTTCGTCGAAAGAGAGAAAGACACACCCAAAACAGGTACTCAGCGAATATTTAAATGCAAGTAGAAATTTCCGGAAGCCTCATTCTGCTTGAACTTGCAGTGTTTTCATGAAAAGACGATTTTTAGATGAGAGTTTTCAAGTATTCTTTGTTTTGCTAATATTTTTATCCTGCACAGAAAAAGAAAATGATAAACTACATTTTTATTGAGAACTGTATCAGTTATTGTATTGAAGTGTAATTCTGATATGCAACGAAGAAGCACAGGGAATTTACGGTAAATGATAGATCATTCAGGCTTAAAGGGCAGAAGAACTGAGAGCGCGAGAGACACTTGGCGGCGTTAGCTTTTCAGAATTCTCCTCATTGGACGAGGAGGGAGCCCTGCCATCAGTGGTTACAGATGGTTTACAGGCGGAGGAATCAGCTGATAGTGATCAAGCTGAGAAATCAGCTGATACGGATCAAGGGGTACATGTCCCAAACATCATGCAGGACGTTGCGAAGATGCTCGATCAACTGATTTCAGGAGAGATATCCATGTCAAAACTAAATGAAATACAAGCCTTGATTTCCAAAGCGACCGACACACCCAAAGAAAGGAGGAACACTTGTCAGCTGTGGAATATGTACATGATGATGCTTGACATCATTCGAAAGTTTCTACGATCAGAAAGGACTAGGAACTGGGCTCTCCATCTTGAAGCAATGAAGGAGATATTACCATATCTTGCAGCTTCAGGACACAGCTTGTACACAAAGTAATTGCATATCTACTTGCAGAAGATGTCTGACCTCGAGACCAGAAATGAGGGACTTTTCAATAAGTTCAAATATGGACTTCATGTTGTTCGAAGGTCTGACAGATTCTGGGGTGGGTTGTCCCTTGACCTAGTAGTCCCTGACCTAGTAGTAGAACAGGTCCTAATGGAAAGCCTCAAAACAGCAGGGGGTCCTACCAGAGGACACGGATTGACAGAAACACAAAGGAATGTGTGGTGCATGTCCAGTCCGGGTGTGCAGAAGTGACCCAATTAAGCTATGTAGTACCTTACCAATGTAGCATTTGTCAGTAGTGAACAGCACAAAGATCTGTCCACAGCCCGCCAGAAGAAGGATTCTGCTGATGTGAACAAACTGATTGAATTCCTCCAAGATAGGAGACCATTCGAGAACGAAGGTGGTCTGAGGAATCTGGTGACTGGTGTACTTGCAGAAGAAAATGTGAATGTGACTCAGGCGAAAGAAGTTGGGGAGAGCATTCTGGATGGGATGTGTGGGAAACAGGTTTGCAACTACACATATCGGAAGAAAGATAGAGCAGTTACTATGGAATCCAAGTCAGTAGTCAAGATTGATGGTGATGACGTGCATATTGACCCACAACTGCTATTCCAAAGGCTGGTTATTATTGGTACGCACAAGGACAAACTCAATGAGGCGTTTTGTTATGAACTGTGTGGATTCCCTCCAGCTCTTTTTGATAGACGGGACGTCCTCTTGAAGGCCAATAAGCCAGCGCTGGCAAATGCCATTTGGGAATTAGCACCTACGATCTCTGATAAAGAGCAAGAGGAACTCGAATCTAGCCATATTACACATGTCATCGACGGAGGCGCGTTGCTACATAGGATCATTTGGGGGAATGGAGAGACATATGAGCCATCTGTCAAAGATATGCGGCATACGTAAAGCGGAAATACAAACAACCCGTCATTGTCTTTGACGGGTATGACGGTGGTGGACCAGCGCCAAGGGATGGCACCCAATTCAGAAGAACAGGATCGGCAGTAGTCAGAGATGTCCATGTGTCCCCGGGTATGCAACTCCAAATGAAGAAAGATGACTTCTTGGCCAGAAAAACCAACAAACAGAAGTTCATTAATATGCTGGGTAGTACCCTGGAGAAATCAGGTTGTGTATTTTCACCATGCAGATGGCGATGCTGACATTGTTATTGTTTCCCATGCTCTGAAAGTTGCTGAGACATGTGACACTATCGTTGTTGAAGATGACACTGACCTTATGATACTATTGTGCCATCATGCCACTAGGAACCACAGGAGACTCTACTTCCATCTAGAGGCAAAGGCCCCTCAACAGCAAAGGTACATGGACATCCATAAGGCAAGATCGGAGCTGGGAGAACAGGTGTGTTGAGACTTGCTGTTTGTCCATGCCATGTTAGGCTGCGACACTACTTCGAGAGTGTTTGGTATTGGTAAAGCTGTAGGATTGAAGCTGATCCAGACAAATGAGACATTCATCCAATAGGCAGTTGTCTTTAACAGAACAGGATGCACACAGAGTGAGATTGCTGCTGCTGGAGAAAAAGCCATCCTCTGTGTGTACAAGGCAAATGCCAAGATCAGTGACTTGAATGAAATGCGGCATCAGACGTGCCTTCAACTGGTGACAAGTAAAAAGGCAGTCCAACCTAAAGATTTACCACCAACTTCAGCAGCCGCACGGTACCACAGTCACCATGTCATCATCAGGTCCAAGCATGGAAAGGAGCTGATGCTGATGAGTGGGGTTGGAAAATAGTTGACAGGCGAATGATACCAGTTCAAACTAGACAGAACATTGCACCCAAGGAACTACTGGAGTTGGTCAGATGCCAATGCAAGACTGGATGCAGCACCAATCACTGTGAGTGCAAAAAGGCGGGGTTACCATGCACTACTGCATGTAGAGAGTGCAGAGGTGTGTGTGAGAATGGAGAATGGAGGAGATGGTGAAGGGACTGAAATGAGTGCAGATGAGAATGACACCCAATAATGAGGACAACTGGGACAAAACTATGGTCTGAACGTCAGTCTCAATGTCTCATGGTATGGGTGATAACTTGATCCGTCTGTTGTAAACCTGGTGTCCTACGATATTTTGAGGTCAATGATGTATCTCTGTATGTCCTGTCTCATGAGGTTGGCAGATATTTATTCAGCAGAATGGACCAAACACATTCAAATGAAGGTAGAAACTGTGGGTGACATTAGAGGACGGGGTAGGCCTATTCATGGTACTCGTGATTATCAACTGAAAACATTAACTTTTTCCCTCCTATTAACCCGGGAACTGCGGGAGCAAACATTTTGTTAGTGCCCACAGTGCGGCAATCTGGGTCAAACAGTGACCATTAAAGAATTGGATGAAAATCACATCAACTTCAAGGTAGTAAAAATCCGCATCCGGCAATATATATATATATATTTAACCCAAACGTATGGGGTTGTGGTGTGGTTGTGGTCGGGAGTTGAAATATCTGGCGCGAATGGCACCAAACCGCTGGCGAGAGACTGCTGAGGTGGGATAAGGGGTGCCACTCCTTGGGATTTTTCCCAAGATTTTGAGGGGACTATTCAAGTATTTCTCCAGTAGTTTATCTCAAGGTAAGCATAGGTACCGTTGTACCGTACCTTGAGATATACTACTGGAGAAATACTTGAATAATCCCTCCAAAAGTCCCAAGATAGACAAAAAATATCCCTTAAATTTCTAAGCACGTTTCCTGAATCTGCACACTTTTCTGACTATGGCGGTATAGGATACGTCCCAGTGTGAAAATATCTTGAGGGTCTAAATAGTCATTTGATCTTTGATTTGCTTACATCTCAGCCGCCGCGTCGCCTTCTCATGGAGCAAGTGACGGTCGAACGTTTTCTGCGGGGTTACAGCAAGAGAAAAGTGACCGCTTGCAAGCGAAATTTATCCTGCTCCCCCGTAGAAAACGTCTTTAGTGTCATGCTTTGCAAACATGCTTGGACCTGGAACATATATATATGAAATTGGCTAATTTATTTAGGAGAAATATAATTGCTACATGGAAAATACAATGAAATAATCACAATAATCACATTTTAATCATTGATTATAATTATTATGAAGAAAAATATGATTATGATTTGATTATGATTAAAGCTGCAGCATCATATTTGATTATGATTTGATTATGTTTATACCTGTTGCTTAACTGTTGATTATGATTTGATTATGATTATGTAATCACAGCCTTTGATTATGATTTTTTTTATTAATAATCATAATCATGCCCATGGAGGGAAGCCACAAAACACTTTAAGACCTATTTTTGGTCGGAAGTCCGACATCGGTCATAACAGGCACCCACAGCGCGGAAAAGTCGTAGGTTTGGTCGTAAACGTGCACATTGGCCAACGACTGCTCAAGACCGTTATTAGCAGAGGTCGGAAGTCTCCAGGCATGCTCATTATTGTTTGGTATGCTATGCAATATCTTTTTTATAGGTGAATGTAGACATATGATTACATTTGGATGGATATTATTCATATATATGAGTAAAGAGATGAAATACAAGCAAGGGACTCATCCACGTCTGGCAGCGCGGCCTTCGGCAGCAGCAGCAGCAGCAGCAACATGAAGCCCGTGAGGTGGATATAATTATCAACACCAAGGGAGATGTCTTTGGTAGTATTTAGTAGGGGAGCAAGAACCCCTTGAGGAATCTTATGATCCCTGGTGAAATCCTATGGTGCTATCACAGGCGTGGGAGCTGACTGTCTTCTTCAGGAAGGCACAGGTGAGGCGGATAACGGCGGGTTTTTACTCAAAACTTTTGAGAGTGGCGGCTGGAGCCGCCAGCTCCTCCGCCACGGTAGGATTGGGCAGGATTAAACGTCTTATTACTCGTTATTATACAACTTAGTGATTATGGTGAGATGTTATATATACGTGTCATTATCTAAATCAATGTAGCACCGTGTGTCACCTTAAATAAGGGTGATTTATAGATGTTATGATGAGGTGACTGCTGGCGGGGCAGTGAGTGACGGAGAAAATCTTGCCGCGGGGCCTCCCCATATCACAAATATTCACTATTTCAACCCACATACACACCTTCTACCACCAAAACACTAGCAACACAGGCTCCTTACTTATATGTCTTACTATCTGATACATTAAAACTCCTTAAAACGCAAGCATTCCGAATAAAACGAGAATTAGTTTGAGATGACAGAGACAGAAGGCGGAGAGAGGCAGTCTGGCATGCCATTCTTGCCCCGAAATATGTCTCGCTGACTTGTGATTGGTCGAGAAGTTTTAAAAACAGTTTGTCATTGGCTGGTGACTGATGATGAGCTTGATGACGTCATTACTCGTCTTAGCCAGTCAGCGCCTTCTGACGCGTTTACGACCGACCGAGGGAGGCTTTGTAGCTTCCGTCGTAAGGAAAAGAAGTATCTAGGTAGTCGGAGAGATGGTCGTTGCTGGCGATACGACCTCCGTTGCTGACTTCCCCCCCATGTCTGCATCAGATATGTATAGATGATTGATCCTCACGTGTTTGTTTCCTCGTAATCCTCACATCCATTTGTTGTGTTGCATTTCATTTCTCTGTTTATTGTTTATCATAAAGGAGTGAATGTCCTTGCACTACCAGGGCACACTGGTGACTTCATTGCTGTGAAACCCAGCATGGGGTTCAGTGTCAGCTAAGATGTAACTTAGTGTCCCAAATGTTATCTAATTTGCCCCATTTAAGTTAGATAACCGTACCTGAATAGACAGGGTTGTGCCAACGCGGGAGAGCCGAGCCAAGAATGAAGGGGCTTAATTCATTCGGATGGTGTACAGATCGCACGGGACTTAAATGGCACTGGATGAACGATCGGGCTAGGAGTAGTACATAAACTGTGTGAACCTAATTGTATCCCATACATGAAAGTGCATACTGTTAAAGGTGTTAAAGGATAAACCCTCGACCTTTAACAGAGACCAATGTTCTAAGTGTTGGATTGGTACTAGTGTAAGTTATTGCTACAGTTTACAATTTACAATTGAAGTGTACATGTATATGAAGCAAAGCCAGTATGGAAGAATGCTATTTTGCTTGGAAGTTTAAATGCACAGATTCGAAGAAGACAGAAGTCTTGATAAATGCTAAAGCTAAGAGGATAGAAAATATCATAAGATGCAGTAAAATATACAAAGATGAAATCCATCAGAAACTGCAGTTGCAATATGATAATGACAAGGATCTGAGTTTGAAGGTCCATAGCTCATGTGTGAATAAATACGTTCATCTAAAAGAGGGTTCATGGCCCTGAAAGGCCAAAGGAATTTAAGAAGAAGCGATCTGCCCTAGAATCGAGCAAGACGTGCTGACAAGAANAGTAAAAATAAAAATAATAAAAAAATAAAAAACGTATGGCCGAAGTAATTGAGTTGGGTAGTTATTTATCTAGTTTGTTCTTTAGACGTTTTAAAGGAGGAGGAATACAAAGGAACACAAAGGAATACAAAGGAAGAATAGACAGCAACAGCCCTACTGGGCCAAGCGAGGTTGCCTGTGTGACTACGTTCTACCACTATAGTTTCTACGGGTTAGAGGTAAAAGAATAGCAAAGTTGTAGTCTCTTCCCCACCCACCTCACCCTCCGGCCGAGGCCGGCAGGAAAAAAAGCAAAAAAATCAGAAGAAAAAAATCAATACAGTATTGAAAAACTGACATGGAATTTGATAGGAAGGACTGAAGGAGAAACATACTCTAAACAAAACCTAAAGCTACAGAAAAATAATGCGTAGGGCCGAATTAATCGAGTTGGGCAGTTAATGCTAAGTATTTATCTAGCTTGTTCTTAAACGCCTCACCCACGTTACTGTTAAGTACTTGTGCTGGAAGATAGTTCCAAATATTAGCAACTTTAGTTAATTAAGAAAAAGAGCTTCGCTTTGTGTGACCGAAATCGCTTACCAATGATCTTTTATCCATTACTACGAGTAGTGCTTGTCCATTCAATATTCAAACATTCGTTTATGCTAACATTATCGAAGCCATGGAACATTTTAAGCAATTATATTAAGTCTCCTAGCAACCTACGTTTTGATAAAACTGAACAAGCTAAGTTCCTTCAATCGCTCTTCGTATGGCTTCGTATGGCTTCGTATGGTTTGAATAATAGTGATAACTTTTCTTTGTACTCTCTCCAGCTTGACTATATCTTTTCTATAGTAGGGCGACCAGAACTGAACGCAATATTTAAGATGAGGACGCACGATTGCATTAAAAAGTGTAAGAATTACTTTTCAGACTTACATTCGAAAGTTCTTATGAAACCGGTAAATTTGTTAGCCCTGTTAACAACTTCTGAACAATGTTTACTGGGTTTAAGGTCGTGCTTATAATAATCCCCAAGTCTTTTCATTCGATAACATTGGAAATTTCACGTCCGTCCATTGAGTGGATAATTTGATCATTTTTACTTCTTATATGCAAAACTTTACACTCATCGGTATTACATTTCATCTGACACTTATTTGCTCAACTAACTATAGTCTAGTCCAGTATTTCCCAACCTGGGGGAAATTTCCCCTTGGGGGTAAATTTCAGGATTCTAAGGGGGAAATTTATCCTGAGGGAAACCTAAATTACTAGCATTTAGTCGACAAAAAAACAAAATTCTTAGAATACTGCTATTGACTTTTTTTCATATAATATATATATATATATATATATAATATATATATATATATATATATATATATATATATTATATATATATATATATATATATATATATATTATATATATATATATATATATATATATATATATATATATATATATATATATATATATATATATATATATATATATATATATATATATATATATATATATATATATATATATATATATACTGTAAAAGATAGTGTCTATATACTTTGTTATTAAGCAAGTCAATTTTGTGTTTTGGCTACTTATTTTCATATGAAGGGGGAAATCCGGATGGTTTAACTGGTGGAAGGGGGAAACGACAGAAAAAAGGTTGGGAACCACTGGGTTAGTCAGTCTGGCGCAAATTTGGCCAAACCCGTCACTAATTGCAAAAAAAAGCGAAACTAGTTTTGTTTAGTGGACTGAGGAGTTAAAAATAACATATCAAAAATCCCACTTAGTCCAAATATTGGAACATGCTAAATTTTACCATTGAAAATTGTATATCTTTGAGCCAGTTTCCCTGCACACACCATGACGCAACTCGGCCAATTTTCACAGTAGGAATCTAAAATTGGTACCTACACCTATGTTTTCATAGCTAATCTTTCAGAAAAACATAATTTCGAATGGATGCAGTCCTATTTAAGGCCACTTCCCATATTAGTCCATGGGCCAGACCCCCCAAAAATTACTTTTTGGTACCATACGAGGTGGCAAGGACTAGTGATGTTTTTTTATATTCCCCCATGTCTATAGGATATATTTTGATATGATAGCCCTTGCTAGGTGGTAGCTTAGTGCTAGTAATTGCGACTTTTATAGCCGCACCCAACGGCACTCAACTACGGACATCCGCAACTGTGAAAGTGATATTGCTATAGGTTAACCTTCTGAAAATGTTCAAAATCGAAGTTCATTCAATTACAGTTTTATTTGCTAATATACACACAATAACATAATAAGCTGGCATCAGGTTAAATGATTTAAAGTTAAAACACTAATACTAATGAACAGAAATGTGTCGCTACCATATGCAATGAAGTCTGAATGTGTACTTCTATGGGACTTCTTGTGAACATAACAAGGACTAATATTCTTGAAACTATTGTATTAATAATTTGTTGAGTCATATGGAACCTTTAGACATGCATAGAAGCGCCAGAAACATATGTATCTGCTGTACCGTTTACTCATCCTCTGAATCCTCAGAATCCGGCTCAAGGTCGGGTTCCTGCTGCTGCACTGCTTGGTTGGTGCAGGTCTGGAGCTTGCACATATCAGTGCATGTGAGGCCATTGACCAGGCATGCACAGTCAGGCAGCTTGCAAACCCGTGAACACCTGCAAGCCAGTAGCTCCAACACCATCTCTGGTGCTGTTGCCGAACGCATCCAGAGGATGTTCAGCTTCCCGTCTTCTTCAGTCCAGCCATGCTCACTGGGGCTTGGCACGTTGGCCTTGGGCTCTAAACAGCATCTCCAGATAGCAGCCTGGAAGTTGGCTCTCTGTGCGTGTAGGAAGAGGCAGTCTCTGCATGGTGGCAGCTGGCTTGACTCTGCTTCCCCTATCTTTGCACAGAAGAGCTGGTAGCGCAACTCGTTGACACTGTTGCCCCCTGCGGTGCTGCGTCTGCTCTTGTTGCTCCTGCTGCCAGCATACATTGCACAGGTGAACTGCTGAAGCTTATCAAAGATCTCATCGCTCAATTCCCAGCTTTGGCCCAGCTGCTTGAATGCCTGGTTAGACGGGTCCTTCTTGAGTAGCGTTAGTGCAATTAGCTTGCCTTTACCGGCAAAGCAGCTTACAGAGTCACATCCAGTGAACGCATGCAGGCCAATCAGGCTGTCGCAGACACCCTGCCTTTGACTTCTCCCGATCTTGTCTACATTTGTGTATCGGGTGCGAGTCTTGTTTCCAAACTTCTGGTAGATAGAGATATCCATGGTGCTGTGCATGGCAAGGCTAATGAGGAAGACATCAGTGTTCTCTGAGCAAATGACGGCTGATTTGTAGCCATCTCTCGCTGCATGCATCATGTTGAGAAGCAGGTGGGTATCAGCCTCTTCTTGTGTCGACTCGAGCTCAGGTACCTCCTCCCACTTGTCTTCTGTTAGCTTGAAACAGCTTTGTTCACAGGTGACATAGAGCGCCTTGTCCGGTAGCTTCTCGCTGTACTTTGAGAGTTTCCACTCCTCTGTCAAAAACCTGATCAGGGAGGTCTTGTTTGAAGATCCAGACAGGAATTTCCTCCACTGCTGCACATGATGCCCGCCAGCTAGGTTCTTGTATTGGAGAGAGTTGTCGGCACCTCGGTTGACTCGTTCAGCTTGTTTGATTGAGGTGGAGCGGTAGACATCAAAGACAATATCAATTCTCTTGCTTTGTCCCCCTTCATGAAGAATATTGGTGAAGGGCAGCTATACCACCTGTCCAAAAGTCTTCTTGCTTCCATTCAGCTTCTGGACCAAGCCCATCCCGTCAATGATGGTAGAAGATGGGGTTGGGATCTTTTCTGCTGGGGACACATTCTTCTCCAGTTCTCTGGCAAGGGCCGCCTTGTTTGTTTTCCTTAGCGTCCCATCAGTATTTGCCAATGCCCATGGCAGTGGGCCTAGAGGGTAGGCAAGAACATCGTTAATGTTTACCTGCCGGCTTTCAGCAACCAATATCATGTGGCTGAATAAGTTCCTGTCCGCCTTTGACACTCTCTATCCAGTTCCTGGTTTGACACTCTCTATCTCTGGTGGCCAGGATTAGTTGATATCTTTGGCTTTGGTCTTGATGTCAGCCCTGAGTTGCTTGGCAGCCTTTGTTTGGAGTTCCTGGGCATCACCTGTGGACAGGGTCTTCAACTGTTTCCTTAGAGATTCGTTTTCCCTGAGAAGTTCCTGCACAGTTAAGCTGTCTGGATAGATGAGAAGTTTGCTATTATGATCTTGGATGATGTGAAAAAATCCACCGAACTCCTTCTCAATCCTTTGCCGCAGGTGCATTTTGGTGGAGTCCTGCACTTGGTTCACACCAAAGCTCTTCATGGATGCCACAAGTCTAGAGGTTACATCAGTCATCATCAGGACCTTTGGGGTACCGAAAAGCTCCATTCTGATGTAATGAAAGAGCTCACTGTATGACTGACTAACAGCCGCCTCATATATATCTTCATCTTCTTTGTCATCGGCACTGACAGCACCCTTCTGCTGTGAAGTTTCGCCCCGTGTGTAGAATCTATAGCAGGACCTGTGGTAGTGTGCTTCAGCGGCCACAATATCTCTGCTTACAATGCCAAGTATTCTGCTATCCAGTTTCTTTGTGGCGGCTTTCCTGATCTTAGCATCAGCTCTCAGTTCTCTGCACTTCACCAACACTTCTCGAGTCTTCTGTCGTTTAGCGTACTTGTTTGTTTTCTGGCAAAATATGCACTCTGCTTCATATGTTCTTGAGGTGCTAGGGATTGCACGACCAGCCCTTGCAGGGTTGTTATCCTCAGGACAGCCATCGGTAGTCTTCTCTTTTTGAGCAAGGATGCCATCTAGTGCTTTCTTCATCGTGAAGATGCCGCGACATTTTATGTGGTAATTGAGAGCAGGGATATCTCCTTCGGGAGTGTCTTCAGCCAACTCCAATATGGGCTCATGACGCCGTATTTGAGCTGCCCGGAAAAGAGTTTTCCAGGAGTCGACTGACTGGTGAAATTAGGTTTTCATTGTCATCGGAACAATGAATGATGCACTCTAGCCGCGGGCGCTTTGGAGTCGGATCAGAACAAGGGTGCTCAGTGTCCGCCATCATTCAGCTCGTCCATCTGCAACAGACAAGAACATGGATTAGAAAACATTTTTTTCCAGTTCTTTCAACGTAAATACTCTGGTAATATATAAGGCTGAAGACGTAAATAATATCAAGATATGGATTTCTGTGCATATACAGTTTTTTGTTTTTAGCCTCTTAGACGTCAATATATAACATTTTAAGAATAATAAGAGTACCATTTAAAAGATGAATCATCACCCTACAATCTCATCTCTATGGTATTTTATCGAGAAATGACTTGTTTTAGAGTTACTGAACGAAACGCAATTTTTTCAATTTTTATGTAAACATGCCTTCAACTTCCGGCTTCATTTGCGCAAAAACTATGACATATATAGCAAAAATGCATGGAGACAATCCTGTGCAGAATTAAATTTACTAAAGCCTTAGTCCATATACCCTTTATGCCTACGATGCACCGTTTCATAAATAAAAACGAAAAATATGAAAAAAATACCCTATGAAAGTGGGTTTTTCACAAAAATATACCGTAAAGCTACCAACATGGAAGGCTATCATACATTATTTTACTTCTAGTGATGCAACAAACAAAATGGCATGAGTATAGTTTTGCCACCTTGGGTGGTACCGATATCTGGTCCGGCCCATGGACTATATGTTTTATTCATGATAATAGGGTTTGTGATAAAGGGATTTTGACACTACTTTATTTTTCAGGGCTGGTATGGCTGAGTGTGTCTTCTGTAGTGAACCACTATCCAATGGATCCCTGTTAGTGACGCTGACGGAGAAAGGTTGTGAAGGAATTGCTAGTGCAGGAGCCGATGACAATGTACAGGTCGTGCCAGGTCAGCAGGTTCATACACAGTGCCGAAGAGACTACAACAGATATGGTGGCAGACGTAAACGTATCTCATCAGCTGACAGACGTCTTAGTCTCCGCTCAACTGATCCAAAATTTAGTTATCAAGGTCACTGTTTGTTCTGTGGAAATGGTGACCGATACCAAGGACGGCAGAAAGCTCATGTCCTCGTGCCTGTCCGCACCTTCGACTTTCAGGACACTGTTAGGAAGAAATGCGGAGAACGTAATTATGAATGGGGAGAAACTGCATGATCTACATGCTGCCGATGCTATGTATCATCAGTCTTGTAATGTGAACTTTAGAACAATGAAACAAGTCCCTGAATGCTTTCGAAGTGACGCTGCTCAATTCTCCATGAGAAGGAAGGTTGGGCGGCCCATTGCTAGCGAAAGGGAGCAGGCTTTCTTGAAAGTGGTTGACAACCTTGAAACGAATGATGAAGAATTGACCACTGTTCAAGATCTCATTTCACAAATGGCCAATGTCCTACAGAATTCTGAGAGTGAGCCATATGGACAAACGCACATGAAAGAGAAACTCAAAGAACATTTTGGAGACAAAATTGTCATCACCGAGATCAATGGGAAGAAAAACATCGTCACATTTTGACAAAAGGCTGCTTCAATTATCAGTGACTTTTTTAGTCAACCCAAAACTTCTGATACTGAGGCTGAAAAACTTCGGTTGATCGAGACAGCGGCAAAACTGGTAAAAACTGACATAAAGACAGTAGTTCAAGACAAGGACATTTACCCTACCTCCATTGAAATGTCTTCTATTGATATGACTTGTGCATTCTTGCCCAACTCTTTGCAACATTTTTTGGACTGTCTTTTGGTCGGAATGGACAAAGATCTCAAGTCTCTATAAGTGTCTTCAATTGGACAAGCAGTAATGCAGGCAACTAGGCCCAAAGTTCTTATAACCCCATTGCAGTTAGGCCTAGGTGTGCAATTGCACTCACACTTTGCTTCTCGTTATCTCGTAGACACATTATATAAGCATGGCTTTTGCAGTAGCTATAGTGAAATTCAGAAGTGTGAGAGGTGTGCAGCTACTCAGAGTGGGACGGATATACCTGAATGTACTGCGGCATCAGACGTTCCTTCAACTGGTGAAGCCAAGTAAAAAGGCAGTCCAACCTAAAAGTTTACCACCGACTTCAGCAGCCGCACAGTACCACAGTCACCGCGTATATCATCAGGTCCAAGCATAGAAAGGAGTACAGCTGGATGCTGATGAGTGGGGTTGGAAAATAGTTGACAGGCGAATGATACCAGTTCAAACTAGTCAGAATATTGCACCCAAGGAACTACTGGAGATTGTCAGATACCAGTGCAAGACTGGATGCAGCACCAATCACTATGGGTGCAAAAAGGCGTGGTTACCATGCACTACTGCATGTGGAGAGTGCAGAGGTGTGTGTGAGAATGGAGGAGATGGTGAAGGGACTGAAATGAGTGCAGATGAGAATGACACCCAGTAGTGAGGACAACTGGGACAAAACTATGGTCTGAACGTCGGTCTCAATATCTCATGGTATGGGTGTAAACTTGATCAGTCTGTTGTAAATCTGGTGTCCTACGATATTTTGAGGTCAATGATGTATCTCTGTATGTCCTGTCTCATGAGGTTGGCAGATATTTATTCAGCAGAAAGGACCAAACACATTCAAATTAAGGTAGAAACTGTGGGTGACATTAGAGGTCAATGGACGGGGTAGGCCTATTCATGGTACTAGTGATTATCAACTGAAAACATCAACTTTTTCCCTCCTATTAAGGAGAAACTGTAATACCACATCAGCAATTCAACAATTTTTGTCGTTAGTTACAGATTTATAGTAATTATATGTACTTTTCTATGTGTGTCGTAATGTCGCCAGGGCCCTAACTGTAAAATGTTTTTAAATGCAAAATAAACACCGTTCCGATACTTCGATTAATTGGGATTTTTAATATGTTATTTAGTACAGACAAAGCCCCTAAATAAAGTTGGTTTTGTCTCTTTTGCAATTGGTGGTGGGTGAAACCCTAAGTTGTCTGGACAACTAAGCGATCAAGGTCAGATTGCAATAGCATCTTATCGGCAGTTGTGATTACTTTATTAACTATTTTAGTATCGTCTGCAAAATTTGATATCTTACTACAGGTGAGGCATTCGTCAATATTGTTTACATAGATTAAGAAAAATACAGAACCTAGCAAAGATCACTGCGGTACACAACTTTTAACGTCTCGCCAGCTAGATGCTTTTTCATTATTTACGACGCGCTGCTTTCTCTCAGAAAGCCAGTCTTCAAGCCAATTGAAGATATTTGCAGTTGTGCCGTGCGACTTTAATTTCTTAAGTAAACACTTATGAGGCACTTTGTTAAACGGTTTTTGAAAGTCAAGATCAATACCATCTACTACTTTTGTCTCGTCGAACGTGCTGTATACGTTATTAAAAAAGTCTAGCAAATTTGTGAGGCAAGAACGTTTATTACAAAAGCCGTGTCAGGAGTTTTTGATCAGACTATTTTCTTCGAAGAAATTTATCACATAGTCTTGTATTACAGTTTCCGTTAATTTACAGACTACGGATGTGAGACTGATTGGTCTGTAGCTGCTTTATTGTGTCAAATCACTTTTTTCTGTATTGGAGTAGCATTTGCAAGTTTCCAATCGCAAGGAACTTTACCGGAATTTAAGGATTTGTTAAAAAAGTATTGAGAAAGGTTTACAAATCTGGTGTTTCGCTTTCTTTAAAACTTGCGGTGTCTGACCCGGGGGATTAGTTTAATTTGAGTTTATCAATTGGTTTGATTATTGTGTCCTCAAGCAATTTACAATTGCCCAATGGAATTACATTACTATAATCGCAGTCCACTTCTTCCAGTCCATTTATATCTTCAACTGTAGAAACAGAAGCAAAGTAATCATTTGATACTTCAGTCATCTTTATTTCATTATTATTATGTTTAACGTTATAAAGGGAAAGTGGACCTATGTTCGCTTTGGTAACTTTCTTCTTGTGCACGTATCTGAAACATTCTTTGGAGTTCGATTTACTAATACTTGCAATATATAATTCAAGATCTTTCTCATTTTTCTTTATCAAATTTTTCGTATCGCGCCGTGTCTTTCGAACTATATTTTATTATTTTCATTTTGAGATAACAAGTATTTACCGTAGGCCCGTTTTTTCGCAAAAGTCCAAATTCAATTTGGCTGTTCCACCACTTGGGTTTATTCTTATTATTACGTGAACGCCTTTACCGAATGGAACACAAGACTTTACAGCATTGTTAAAGATTTTGTCAAATATCCCCAATGATACGTCTAAATTTAATTGATTTGATAACACGCTCCAATCTGTTTCTGATAAAAACGTCCTAAGTCTTGCAAAGTTACATTGTCTATACAGGAAAATTTGTTCATCGCTAACGTTTTGCCTGTGCACTTCGAAATTTATATCAAAGGACACAATTCTATTATCGCTAATGATCACATATTCAGGGTTAATATTATCATTTTTTACCAAATCAGCATCTGTCGAAAAAATAAGGTCCAATATGTTGCCACCTCTCGTGGGCTTGTGAACATGCTGAGCTAACGAATTTTTTAATAGATCACTGTGGATGTCGTGATCCGATTTAGAGTTTAGTGGATTCCCCCAAGAATAAATGGCTAGGTTGAAATCACCAAAGATGACGCAATTGAACTCATTACTCATTTCAATTAACTGGTCATATAGTTGGTTATCAGTGTTACTACTGTAATGTGGGTTTTTATAGATGGGTCCGATTATAATTTTTTTCGAGCGGATCTTTAGCTGCAAAAATAGAGTATCCACAGTATCAAAATTCTCGTATTCTATGAACGTAGGATGAAGACTGGCTTTTCGTATAGTAATACTCCTCCGCTTGTTCTTATCGCCCTTTCACAGATATACATTCAGTAACCAGGAAAATTGTATTCAGCCCAAAAGTCTCTATTTGTAGTGTTCAACCAGGATTCTGATTTACCAATAAAATGATAATCTTTGGTCGCAACAAGGGCTTCGGAATTTTTTTTTCGGATGCTGCGCGCATTGAACATACAGGATTTTACGATATTTCGAACCGAGGTCGCATCGTGGGGTCGGTCATTACTATTGGTTACGTCGGAGAAGGTATTCGAGTTCGTTGGCCGGAGGAGATGGAGGAGGAGGAGGAGTAGGACGACGATGACGACGACGACGACGACTACGAAGAGGGAAATAAGCAAAGATGATAATACAATTGTGATATTTCTAGTATTATTGAACGAAAAGTATGACAGTTGATTCATCAGAAGAATGCAACGTCTATCGTATACTTCCCATTGCGCTGGTATAATGCATACTTATACAAACTATGAGAAAAATTAAATACATATGAAATAATTGGGGAGGCGGTAGCGGAGTGGTTAGCGTCTCCGACTGGCGTTCTCGGTGACCCGAGTTCGATCCCCGAAGAAAACCAAAAACCTTTCTGCACCGTCAAGTGGCTTAAGAACACCTACATGCCCTGCCCATCAACTCTACCTTCGATTGCGAGTGCATCGGAGGACACAGGGGGGCGGCATGAGCCTCTAATCACAGGCGTCACTATAAAAATCCTGCCTGCACCACCACGGGCGAGGACCAACCATCACAGGCCTCAAGTGAACCTCCAGAGCCTACCATCCGAGACCTGGGTCACCACTACCTAGAGGCGCTATAGGCACAGATGTAAAAAAAACAAAAAAAACAAAAACATTGTGCTTAAGTAGCAGATTATATATATATATATATATATATATATATATATATATATAATATATATATATATATATATATATATATATATATATTATATATATATATATAGAGAGAGAGAGAGAGAGAGAGAGAGAGAGAGAGAGAGAGA
The DNA here is from genome assembly GCA_016584305.1 of Chionoecetes opilio. Classification (NCBI taxonomy): domain Eukaryota; kingdom Metazoa; phylum Arthropoda; class Malacostraca; order Decapoda; family Majidae; genus Chionoecetes; species Chionoecetes opilio. The sequence continues at coordinate 156,084 of JACEEZ010018374.1, read as the reverse complement.
GAGAGAGAGAGAGAGATTGATAAATGTATTACGCCCACTAGGCGACAAACCAAGTTACAGAGAAATTAAGACAAAAGAATAGTCGTGCCTCGCAGAGCACACCGTGAACCATATAGACACATGCATAGAGATGCATAGAGATAGACACATGCATAGAGATGTCCTCGTGTCCTGGTGGAACGCCGACGTGAGTTTCGACAGGGGATGCTTGCAGCCTATGTTGATCTCAAGAAGGCGTTTGACTCAGTGCATCGTGAGTCACTTTGGGATCTTCTGCGACTTCGAGGGATTCCTGCAAGGACTATTGGTTTGATATCTGGTCTGTATTCTGGGACTGAGAGTGCTGTGAAGTGTGGGGCAGGTGTATCCAGCTTCTTTCCTGTGAATACAGGAGTGAGGCAAGGGTGCGTCCTTGCCCCATCACTTTTCAACGCTTGTATGGACTGGGTATTGGACAAGGTTGTAGATCAAAGTGATTGTGGAGCATCCGTCGGCAACACCAAGATCACTGATCTTGTTTTTGCCGATGATGCAGTAATCTTTGCTGAGTCGCTGGAGGTACTGGTGATGGCTCTCGAGGCGCTGCACGAGGAGGAAAAGCCTTTGGGACTTGAGGTCTCCTGGCTCAAGACCAAGGTCCAGGTGTTTGGAGACTTACTAGATGAAGCAGTACAGTCTGTTCATGCGTGTGGCGAGGACATTGAGATCTTGGAAAGTTTTACATACCTTGGTAGCGCAGTCCATAATGACGGCGGGTCACGTCAAGAAGTCTTACGGCGGATTGGCATAGCCCACGGTGTTATGGACTCGCTCAGCGGGAGTATTTGGCGTTGTCGGTATCTGTACAGAAGGACAAAGATCCGGATCTTCAAGTCGCTTGTGATCCCTGTCTTACTCTATGATTGTGAGACATGGACACTAAATAGTGACTTGAAGAGACGAATCAATGCCTTTGGTAATAAGTGTCTTCGCAGAATCATGGGGTATCGCTGGGATGATTACGTGTCAAATCAGCGATTGCACCGTGAGACTGAATCGAGGCCTATTATCTGCATAGTCCGTCAGCGCCAACTTCGGCTATATGGGCATGTGGCACGCTACCCTGAAACCGATCCTTCCCATCGGGTTGTATCTGTAAGAGACAATCCGGCGTGGAGGAGGCCAAGGGGGCGCCCACAAGGCTCGTGGCTGGGGCAAGTTGATGTTTCATGTCGAGAGCTGCTTGGTATGGGAAAGGAGCCTGCATGGGAACTCGCGCGTGGTGACCCCCGGGAGTGGCGTCGTAGGGTGGGCGAGGCGACGCGCCCCCCGGCGTATGCCCCCAATGATTGATTGATTGATTGATTGATATATATAAATATATATACGTATATATATATATATATATATATATATATATAATATATATATATATATATATATATATATATATATATATATATATATATATATATATATATATATATATATATATATATATATATATATATATATATATATATATATATATATATATATATATATATATTATATATATATATATATATCTACTCGACAAAGCCTACCAGATAACTATCCTCTCTTCTTCAATGACACTCAACTATCTCCTTCTTCTACAATGAACATTCTTGGACTATCCTTTACTAAAAATCTGAACTGGAAATCTCACATCTCATCTCTTGCTAAAACAGCTTCTAAGAAGTTAGGTGTCCTGTGGCGTCTGCGTCCATTTTTTTCTCCCTCCCAGTTGCTTGCTCTCTACAGGGGCCTTATCCGCCCATGTATGGAGTATGTCTCACATGTTTGGGGAGGATCCACTCATACAGCTCTCCTAAACAGGGCTGAGTCAAAAGCTTTTCGTCTCATCAACTCCCCTCCTCTGACTGACTGTCTTCAATCTTTAAATTACCGCCGCAATGTTGCTTCTCTTGCTATCTTCTACCGTTATTTTCATGCTCACTGTTCTTCTGAACTTGTTAATTGCATACCTCCTCCCCTCCCGCGGCCTTGCTGCACAAGACTTTCTACTCATTCTTATCCCTATTCTGTCCATCTTCCTAATGCAAAAGTTAATCAGTATCTTTACTATTTCATCCCTTTCACTGGTAAACACTGGAACTCTATTCCGGTTTCTATTTTTCCACCTCCCTATGACTTAAATCTTTACAAGAGAAGAGTAACAAGACATCTCCCGAACTAAATTGGCCCACCCCCCTTTTTTTATTCTCTTACTGTCTTCTTTATAGGGACTGGCAACTAAGCGGGCTTTGTGTTATATATATATATATATATATATATATATATATATATATATATATATATATATATGACTTCGCCGTAGCTGGTCATTTTGCTGTATCGCGATTTTGGGTCATGGACCCTTCTTCAGCAGCGTGGAGAGATGTTCCTCCCCAGATGTAGAGGTACGCATGATGTGGGTGCAGTGTGAGCCGCTACTTAAGGAGAAGTCTGGCGGCCTCGCGTGTGAGCGGGCGACGCTCATTCGTGGATGACTTCTGCTCCTCCTTGCTCTGCACCTCTGTGGGTTGGATTTCGCTACCCTTTTTTCTTCTCATGCTTGGGAGAGCTCTTAGGTCGTGTGCTTGTACGGTAAGCTTGGGATTGATATCTTTTTGTACAGTGCCTCTAAAATTGGAAGTCGCCGTACTGTTACCCTTTTTATCTAGTTATTAACAGGTAACTGGGTTCAACCCATTTAAGATACAGGTCAATGACCTGTAGGGGTGATTGCCTGTGATGCCCTCCTGATAGGCAGAGTAACTTTGTTTGCTGCCCAGAGGTCACATCAATAAGGTGGTATTGGCAAGTCGTGGTCGAGTGGTTTTTAAGTAATGTATAAGTATTGCAAAGTGCCAAAGGAATCGAGTAAGACAATATACTATTATAAATATATATATATATAATATATATATGTACACTATGAAGTTTGAACAATAATAATGTCACGGGGTTCTTTACTAACGGCCATTGAAACTAATGTCTAAACGACAGAGCCAGAACAATTAATTACGTGACAAAGTACACATCACTCCCACAGGTGTGATGTGTACACACAGACTCACATGGAGTCTTAGCTAGGAGCACTTGTGTCGCGTCTCCTCCTCTTCTGTCTGTCTGCGGTGTGCAGGCATCATAATAAGGGTGTTTGGCCGGAACCTCCCCCGTTCCGGTGTGCATCTCTCCCAGGTCTGTGTTGCGCGGTCAGCGTCAGCATCCTTTGTCGGAGCGCTGATATGATACACACAACTTGTGTGTACGTTCTGGAGCAAGGGGCGAGGTGCTTACGTGTTGCCTCAAGTCACCAGGCTGGCTGTCCACGTCATCCTTATATGCCATGGCGTGGATACTTCGCCAACATAACCTCATCAGAAGGTGTCGTTGCCTCAGACAGACAGACGACATACATCATGTAGCTTGGTTGATAAATTAGTTATATACATATAAGCTCTACCTATTCAGGATCCTAATATCGCTCGGTCACCTACCCATATCGCGTCCCCGCGATGGTATAGAGACATGTATACCTAACCATGTTATAGCATTGTGTACTAAAGGTTCTCGGTGCTGCCAACGCTCCTTAAAAATACCTATACAAGGTGAGATCTTGCATGACAACATAGCAAAGAGGAATCCTACTAAATGTTTTGTATAACAGGAGTAATGATATAAGGATAATGCACTTAAGGTCATCAATAAACTGGTAGAGTACTTTACAACAGAATATAAACATAAGCTATCGAATAAAATGAACTCAAAGTCTGTTAGTACTGTGTTAAAATCCCTGCAAATTCATTGAAAAGTGCGTTGCCAAAACTCTACCGCGTAGACACTTAATATCACTTGAAGTGTGGAGTGAAGATAAAATACAGTAGGGCCTTGAGGGCGTGAGTAAACGCACTGTCAGTTTTATAAAAGTTTTTTTTTATTATATATATTTCAAGACCTACTTCTTTAAACTTGAGGAGTAGATACGGCTTGTAAGCTAATAAAATTTGACTCCGGGTTTTTACGACAAATTATCACAGCGTTAAGCTTTGCATATACATTCTTTGCATATCAGAGAGTAACTAATCCTCTGAAAAGTAATAGGAGCTGATTTCAGCTCACATATTATTATAAATCAATCAAAATGCGCGCTGGGAGTGCTAAATCGCAGTAACCTCAGTTGACATGGGCGACATTGGCCTCCCGACATTGGCCTATCTCCAGATAGCCCCTTCTAACTTTCCTGAAATCATGGATGTAGAAATGTATGTATTAACGCCAACCCATTCACATCATCCCCAACCTATTCACTCACCCATTACCCATCACCCCCCACCCATTCACTCACCCATTACCCATCACCCCCCACCTATTCCCTCACCCATCACCCATCACCCCCAACACATCACCCCCCACCCATTCACTCACCCATCACCCCACACCCATTACCCATCACCCCACCATCACCTTACATCAAGGTTTCCTCAATTCTCGTAACCCACTTTTTTTCCCACAATTTTCGCTAATAGGCTGCTAAAAAAAATAAAAAAAATATCGGATCATCCCCAAAATGGCCTTACAGCCTTCCCCTGGTCAACCTGGTTCCAAAACTGTGCCATATGATGGGATTGCGATACTGTGCCTGTGCCATATGATGATGAGACTGTGCCATATGATGGATACATATATATATATATATATATATATATATATATATTTTATATATATATATATATATATATATATATATATATATATATATATATATATATATATATATATATATATATATATATATAATAATATAAGCGAAAGTGTGTCTGTCTGTCTGTCTGTCTGTCAAACACCTCATATGACACATTTTTGGAATCAGGCTGACCAGGGGAAGGTCATAAGCCCACTTATGAGATGATCCGATCAATTTTTTTTTTTCCAGCAGCCTATTAGCGAGAATTGTGAAAACAAAAGTGGGTTGCGAGAATTGATGAAGCCTTGATGTAGGGTGATGGGTAATGGGTGAGTGAATGGGTGGGGTGATGGGTAATGGGTGTGGGGTGATGGATGAGTGAATGGGTGGGGGGTGATGGGTTGGGGGTGATGGGTGAGGGGTGAGGGAATAGGTGGGGGGTGATGGGTAATGGGTGAGTGAATGGGTGTGTGGTGATGGGTAATGGGTGAGTGAATGGGTGGGGGGTGATGGGTAATGGGTGAGTGAATGGGGGGGGTGATGGGTAATGGGTGAGTGAATGGGTGGGGGATGATGGGTAATGGGTGAGTGAATGGGTGGGGGGAATACATACATTTCTACATCCATGATTTCAGGAAAGTTAGAAGGGGCTATCTGGAGAGTCTCTTCAGAAGTTAGAAGGGGCTATCTGGAGAATCATGTTTGGTGGGCCGAAGGCCCACCAAACATGGACATGTGTGATGTGTACACACAGACTCACATGGAGTCTTAGCTAAGAGCGCCTAGTGTCGCGTCTTCTCCTCTTCTATCTGTCTCCGGTGTGCAGGCATCATAATAAGGGTGTTTGGCCGGAACCTCCCCGGTTCCGGTGTGCATATCTCCCAGGCCTGTGTTGCGCGGTCAGCGTCAGCATCCCTGGTCGGAGCGCTGATATGATACACACACAACTTGTGTGTATGCTCTGGAGCAAGGGGCGAGGTGTTTACGTGCTGCCTCAAGACACCAGGCTGGCTGTCCACGTCATCCTTGTGGATACTTCGTCAACATAACCTCATCAAAAGGTGTCGTTGCCTCAGACAGACAGGCGACTCACCACCCTTCCCTGTTCGCATGCGCATCTCCCACTCCTCCTTTCCTGCTCTTAATCTTCTCCCTTTCTATGTTCATTCCTTCCCTCCGTGATTTATACCTTCCCCCCCATATCTGCTCTTCTGTCCCCACTATCTCTCCCAAGTCTACCACCCCTCCTATCGTCTTACGCTCTTACTTTCTTGAACACCTTTCCACTCATTCCTCTAGCACCCACGTCTACACTGACGGTTCTAAATCCCACTCTGGATCTACCTTTGCTATCCTCTTCCCCTCTCTTCACTATCAATTCCAACTACCTAGAGAATCCAGTGTTCTTACAACTGAATAGTACGCCATCCTCTTCGCCTTAAAACGCATACTTTTCTACCCATCCTATTCCTTCACTATCTTCACTGATTCGAGCAATTCCCTTTCTCTAATATAGTCCCTTCGCTCACTTCACCCTCTTATTCTTGTTCAGGAGATCCAAGACTGGTTATTCCGCTTATCCGTACGCCACAAAACAATATGCTTCTGCTGGGTGCCGAGTCACGTGGGTATCTCGGGCAACGAACGCGTTGATTCTTTAGCGCGCTCGGCCACTGTGTTCCAATGCTCCCGTTTGTCAAACTTGCCAGCCTCCGACTACTACCCTTCCTTTAAATCTTTCCTTTTCGACCGCTGGCAATCCTCCTGGACCACTTTCTCTGCCAATAAACTTCGCCTGATCAAACCCTCTATTAGTCTAGGCGATTGGTGCAAAAATTGCTCAGATGATGATAAAAGCATGAAACTTGGCACAAATATCCGTCACATCATTCTTAATATTTTCAGGGGTAGAGCCAACGCAAACTGTTATTAGCATAGCAACGGTTGCTAAGCAACATATTTTCCCTAGCAACCAGTATATATGATGCCTTCAGACCAATTTTACTGAAAAATTGTAATGTATTTCAATATCTGCAGCTTTGCTCTTAATACTTACACCACCCTGGAGTAGATGACATATGCATAACATAGCAACAGTTGCTAGACAACACATTTTCCTTAGCAACCATACACATTTGAAGTCTGAACACCAATTTGACTTAACATCATCATGTATTTTAATATATTAAATAATATAAAATAGCCAAATAAACCACCATGAGCAAACTGCTGCTACCCAGAAGCTATTCGCTAGACAGGTGAATACATTGGTCAGTGTAATTGAGGGCATGTCGAGTCCATTTGAGGAAGAAAGCCAAGACCTTCTGAGACTGCATTCAAAGGACATCATGGACAAGCAGTCAGTCGAATGCCTCACCACAATACAATCAAAGGGTCAAGAGCAGTATGGAACATTTGTGAAGGAGCGACTCAGTGCAAACATCAAACCAGTAACAGCAACCATCACCAGGAACAAAGTAGTACTGTTCAACAAACAAGCACAGAAGTCAAAGAAAGCAGGCGCAGAAGTCAATCTTCTCAAAAGTGAATCATCTCTGTTTGCAAGGTTGTATGTTGCATGCCAGACAAGAGACGGTGACTTGGACAATTTCTTCAGCCACGAAAATCATCCATTTCCGCCATCGCTATCTTCCTATGGACTATTACGTCTTGGAAAAAAGTCGGACCTCACGGGCTGTCTTGAACAACATGTCAAGTCCCCATGTGAATCAAGGCCAGATACGGAAGTGAGTATCATGGATGGTGCTGTACTCGTGAACATTCTTAGACCCGGAGGATGCAAGACATTTGGCGACTACGCTGCAAATGTGTTTGTCCCACACATCAAAAGAGAGCAAAATCAGGCTCAACGAGTAGATATTGTCTGGGATCAATACTTTACCAACAGTTTAAAGGCACAGACCAGAGAAAAGCGTGCTATGGGTTCTAGTCAACGTAGGCGAGTTGAGGTGTCCAGCCCCGTACCAAAGAACTGGCAGCAATTTCTTCGCTTGAATAGCAACAAGATAGAATTGTTCAAACTTCTGAATGATGAGTTGATGGTGAGTGCATCAGCAGAGAATCCTCTAGTTGTTACCGATGGTGTGAATGTACTCTGTGTGCCTGCACGGGACACAACCAGCATTGCTCCCTGCAACCATGAGGAAGCAGATTCCAGGATCATGGTACATGTTGCTGACGCTGTTAGGCAAGGCTTTCATAAGATCCTCGTTCGGACAGTAGATACCGATGTAGTTGTGCTAGCAGTAGCGACTGTGCAGCAGTTAGGAAGATTAGAATTATGGATTGCATTCGGAAGTGGCAAGAACTTTCACTACATCCCAGCTCATGAGATATGTGCTTCCCTCGGCCCACAGAAATCATTGGTACTTCCGATGTTCCACGCTTTCACAGGCTGCGATACGGTGTCGCAGTTTGCCCAAGTTGGAAAGAAGACTGCATGGAAAGTGTGGGAGACACATGATGAACTCACTGAAGCCTTCTATGAGTTGCATAGTGCACCGGAACAAATCTCTGAAAAGGCTGAGGCTTCTCTAGAGTACTTCACCATCCTTCTCTATGACAGGACAGCGACATGTACCTCCATCAACGAAGTCAGAAAACTTCTATTTACACGCAAAGGCGTCAGATGTCAGCTCTTCCTCCCACCAAGGCTGCCTTACAGCAACATATCAAGAGGGCGGCATTGCAAGGTGGGCACTATTGGGGACGTACTACTCTGCCATATCGCCAGTTGCCCTCCCCTGCTGAGTGGGGATGGACTTGCCCAGAACAGTGGAAGCCCCTGTGGACAAACCTTCCTGAAGCCAGTGCATCCTGCCAAGAATTGCTGAAGTGTCGTTGTAGGAGCAGGTGTAGAGACTGCAAATGTGTACGAGCGCACTTGAAATGTACTGTTTACTGCACATGCAGAGGAGATTGTGATAATGCCTGAAACTATGGGGAAAGACTTGAAGCTGTTAATGGTGAGATCATACATTGTTGATACAAACGTGTGGGCAGTGTAAGGGGGAATCATCATCAATAAAAAGACAATTAACAAACAAATGCTGTTTTTTTATCTTTTGACACCCACAGTGGCTTTAAAGCATGTCTTCCCATAGTTTTGATGTTCAAAAACATAGCACCATCCTTTTGGAGTAGATTAAATAGACATAAATAGCTTGTTGCTAGGGTAAATATGTTTCCTAGCAACCGTTGCTAAGAAACGGGCTGTTTCCGTTGGCTCCACCTTTGAAAATATTCATTATGGGCTGAGGAATAAGTGTGCCAAATTTCATGCTTTAATCATTAACCGAGCAATTCTAGCTGTATTTTGCACCAATCGCCTAGACTATATATCTCCATGGTCAAATCCTTACTACACTAATAGACGTTGGGAGACTGCTCTCGCAATCTTATGCACATGCCATACCAACCTCACACACTCCTATCTCATGTCACGCTCCTCCCCAACCCTCTGCCCACCCTGTCAAGCTCCTCTCACTGTCCAACAAGTCCTAATATCCTACCCCCACCTTACTCCTGCCCGTTCCAGTTCCTTCCCTCATTTGTCCTCCCTTTCCCGACCTCCCTGTCTTGCGGACATTCTCCCGGAATCCCCCTCCTTTTCCCTAGAAAATTTAACCTCCTTCCTCCAACAAATCCACATCCTGCATCTGATCTAACCATCCTGCTGTAACATTCCGTTCTTTCCCCTTACCTCACCTTTTCGCTATTTTTCTTTAACACCTCCCCTTTGTATGCTTTGCCATTGTGCCATATGACCTCTGATGTCTGGCACATTCACCTTTTTTGGCATTAAATCAATCAATCAATCCGTAACGTTGTTACTTTATGTCGTCATAATATGCAACACTTATGTAAACTTTGGTTTAAGTGTCTGTTACTCTTTGTAATGTTTACGTGTTGCGGTAACATAACATTTTCATAGACTTCGACATAGTGCTATATTTCTTCCTTGGTTTTCGTGCCAACAACCAGTGGCGGCTCGTGATAAAATAAAAGGGGGGACTGTAAGCTTTACACAACAGTAGGATACATAAATTTAACCTATCTCAGGTATGAGTTGTAGTTGATATTCACGGATTTCAGGGCATGGTAGTAGTTGTGGTGGTAGAAGGGATGGTGGGGATGGTAGTGTTGGTAGTAGAGGGGATGGCTGAGGTGGTGATAGTAGAATTACGTACTACAGTATTACTTGAAAATAAAGGTCGGTACCGCTTGATTTCAGTCTTTTCATTTAATGTCAGTTGGGATAAGTTGATGTTTTGCAAATACTTCACTGGATTTTCCATCGTCATAGGGTAATTAAAGAAAGCGCGATTTAACCACACCGTCTTTTTTTTCTTTCTTTTTACTTCAACAAAAAGGGGGATGCACGAACGCAATCCCCCGCTACCAAAAATTTCGCACTCGAGTTAACCACATTTGGGTTAATCGCAAGGGTCAGCACCGCCGGAGTGCAATGGTGTGCCTCTCCCTCAGAAAACCGCCTTCAGGATCGCGATTCTCCTGTACCAGGTAAGTATTGCACACCATACTCTCCTGTGCCAGGTAAGTATGCAGACTAAAAAGCTGTGCCGGCTGCAGCTCTTTGCGTTCACAAGTGGCGCGGTGGCAGCACAGACATGAATCGTACATATGAAAGTAACTTACATTTTGGTCTGGTTTCAATGAAAATTCACTTAGTAACGTATTGAAAATAACATATAATGACTTTTTATTATGATATATTTGTTAGTAGTGTATCAATTCTGCTGTGTCTATAAAGACATCATACACCTGGTAGTGAGTGTTTGGGGGTGCTGCAGCTCCGCAGCTTTATGCCACGAGCCGCCACTGCCAACAACCATACATCACATATTCAGTTTCATTTCTCCATTTGCTTCATGCTTGCAAATTTCGCAAATTAAATTTTTTCTTGCACTCATAATGCTATGTGGCAGTTAATTGACCTCCGGAAGAACGTGCAGCAGGAGAAAACCAAGGTTTTTTTTCATTAAAATCTAGAGCGTTCGAGTCTGTAATCCGAGACAGGATCCGATTACGAGGTAATCATGGTAGCCAAATCCTGCATGAGTTGTAAATCCCTCAAGAAAACGCACACTTTTGTCTCGAATACTTAGGTGCGACGAGAGTTTATAGATTTTTCAGCCGATTTACGCTGCGTCACTTGCGTGCCGAAAACGGCTTAATAATCCAGGCGGCCTTGAAGGCACGGCAAGTGGCTTATTCTCGTAAATACTTCATCGTTTGTAGGAATAAAAATGGAAGCTCGAGTGTACTTTACGCTATGATTATAGCTCACGCCCCTGCCAAAGGAGTTGTTAGGAGGAAACTGACGGTGCCGAGATTAGTGAGTAGCTGCATGGACGTCCCAGGGCTCCGACTACTGAACGAGGAAATTAAGCGGCAGCCGGCGAGGGTGGTGCTGGATTGGCGAACCTGCGGGTGTCGTGTTATCTGTGTGTTGAAGGAGCAGATACCGCTTGATTGACACGCCTTTGAAACTCGTGATACTGCGACGGAAGAATTGAGAAAAAAATACTAGGAAGAGGAAAGAAGAAAGGGAACCGGAGCCCCCCCATTGGGTTTGGGAGAAGATTTTAATGTCTGACAAACAATTACTTTGTATCTAATTACCAAAGACGACGAGCTGCCAAGGGCGTTTTATGTTTTTAGTTATTTTTTTATGGTGCTTGAGTCTTCCTGTTTACTGATAAACAATCACAATCAATTGTGGACTCGTGTGGATCCTGCTGTCTTCGGGCACATTGTGCCCGACATGTGTCGTGACACATCCCTCACATCTCACATTTGAGAGAGAGAGAGAGAGAGAGAGAGAGAGCGAGAGAGAGAGAGAGGAGAGAGAGAGAGAGAGAGAGAGAGAGAGAGAGAGAGAGAAGAGAGAGAGAGAGAGAGAAAGAGGAGAGAGGAGAGAGAGAGAGAGAGAGAGAGAAGGGCAGTTTTGGGGAAGAAGTGAGTCATTTTGGATAAGCCCAGGGGCAATACAAAGCTTCAGGTCAGTTTCTTGAAAATATGTTCATTGCTTTTTTTTCTCTCTCTCTTTCTCTCTCTCTCTGCTATTCTGTCTCTACACAACGTTCATGCCACTAACTTAGACAATAGTGCATTGAGACTTAAATTATATATATATATATATATATATATATATATATATATATATATATGGAGAGAGAGAGAGAGAGAGAGAGGAGAGAGAGAGGAGAGAGAGAGAGAGAGAGAGAGAGAGAGAGAGAGAGAGAGAGAGAGAGAGAGAGAGAGAGAGAGAGAGAGAGAGAGAAAAAAAAAAAGAAGGGCAGTTTTAGGGGAGGAGTGAGGTCTCAGGAGCCGTTCACAGCTTATTTATCCCCGTAAACATATCTTTTACGCCTTTTGCGCCCGTTTGCTGCTATTATCTTAACAATATATGTAAATACACAACAAATAAACATATAAGAACCCAGGCTATACTTACGTAGGACAGAGTAAAAGCAAATTACTTCCACACCTAAACGTGTGTTGCTGCGCGCTCGTTTTCTTTGGGTCTGCCTTAAAACTCCTGAATTTCCCACACTTGAATCGGATTTCCCACACTTGAATCGGAGTGCCCCTGCAGGTTACAGTTCGTGAATATGCCTCCCGGATCTCAACCACACCCACCCGCCTCCTACCTTGGATGCTGGTTTCACTTCAAAGGAAGAATCTTCTGCTTCAACGCTAATATACTTAGGTGAGATTAAACATGCATATGAGCTGACACTTCATTGAAATTTAATGAATTACATCACTTGTTGCATATTAATTTGCTAGTGATTAATTCATTTCACATTTTATTGATAGTATTGATTATTACTTATCCATGTGAAAAGAAATAAGACATATGTCATGAGACAGTTCTAATTGATTTAATATAATCTCATCAATATTAATATTGCTTTACTTCATTTTAGTAATTTTTAGTATATTAAAATATCAATATATATATATATCTCTTCTCGCTGTAAAATGTAATTTTCTTATTTGTGATAACCAATACATTCAACGATAAGGCTGTAGATGCACCTGTGAAATAGTACTCACATTATATAATTGCGGTAATAATAATAATAATTATATTTGCATTAATTATTATTTTAATTTTATTACGTAAAGTACTACTGATTCTACCTATAGCTTATGGATCAAATACCTAATCTTGATCTTTTAAGTGAGGAATTTGCTAGACTCTGTGGTGAAAATCTATCCACATTAACTGACGATAGCACTGAGACACAGGAAGGTGTTGAATCTAATTTTGAAGAAAGTAGTGATATCCCTCGTGTTCTGCGTAGCGGTTCGCAACACTTCAGGCTCCCGCCTGCTTCTTTTAACCCTCCCTTACCTCAGCCCCCACTAACAAGCATGTCTCCTCCGGCCGGAGCAGGTAGCACCTGAGCAGGTAGTAGTAGTTATGTTCCTTCAAATCCTCGACCACAGGCAGCTGGAGCGATGAAGTTATTACCTACCAGCGCGTCTGTCAGGCCCTTTTCGGGAGTTGATGTAGATTAAACAGCCCGAGAGTGTATTGCTATGTGCGAGGACGTAATGGCTAATTCATTTATTACTGATGCGAGTGACAAAATTGTATTTGTTCGCTCACGTTTACAGCCAGGCTCACGTGCTGCACACCTCATGCAGGCGAGTGTTTTTACGGAACCCTAAGCGAACAAAGATTATCAAACCTTTCGTTCTAATTTTCTAGAATCCTTTGGGAGTAACGCAAAGTATAGTTTAATGAACGGAGTGAATTTAACTGTTGAGACTTTGCTAAGCGGTGCTGCTACCACTGATTTGTTAGATGCACAGGTGGAAGCTAACCGGATTTC